>PVJH01008523.1:0-84726 GCA_004026705.1 Nesogale talazaci | reverse complement strand
TAGCCGAGAATATGTAAGACTTAAATAAACCATGTTGTTGGCACATGTCACCAGACTTCCTGGGTTGGTGTTCCATTTTAGTAGTATTGAGGTTAATTGAGTCACCAACTTTTAAGCAAAATCTCTGCACCATAGAACTTACTCACATTCTAATTAAACCATGCCTAAAGTTACAATCAGCCCATGGGGAAGTATTGCCCTGTGTGTGTTGTGTCAAGGCTGAGTCTGCGAACAGCTCAGAGGAGCCTCAGTGAACGGAGGGGCTCATCTCCAGGCAGTTTCCTCAGGGACTATGAAGGGCTGCGGCACCTGGGATGATGATATAAATGTGACATTAATAATCACCAGTTGGAATCTGGGTCACCTCAGCCATGACTCAAAGATCAAACGCCATCAGACGGTAATGACTGTGTGAAAGTACTGCAGGCTGGCATTCCATTTCTTAATGACACCTTTGTGGGCCCTCTTGGCAGACTGTGAGAGGGTGGAAGAGTAATAGTCCCGCAGGTCCCTTGGTCTGGAAGCTGCTCCTCCGGGTCACAGTGGGCACATTTTGCAGAGAGGTTTTAGCTACCATTTCACAGTAGTTTCTGTCCTTCTGGCTCTTTCAATGGTTCTAGCTCTCCATTTTTCTCTTTTACTCAGCATTTATTTTCACTTCAAAGAGATGGTATCTGTTTTGCATATTCTCGGCTCTCTTTTAAAAGAAAGGATAACTTGCACTTACAAGGACACGTCAGCCATCCAGTGGTCAATGTTCTCATTTTTTATTTCAGTTTAGGGGCCTCATGGCCATACAGCTTGATTTTTCTGTGGTTTGCTGGGCTTTTGGAGAGATGCTGGGGATGCAAACACGAATTAAGAGTGTTCCCTGGTTCCACGGAATGCTGTCTCATAGAAAGAAAGGTCTTTGGGAGCTTAATTGTGGTCTGTTGTGGTAAAGCAGGACTAGAGAAAGATGGACGATAGAGTAGTGGCAGAGAGGAAAAGGGAGGAGCCATGAATTCTGTGCAGGATATTCAGAGAGGAGTCAACCAGCCTGTATGACTATGAGGTGTCAAAGGGATCAGTTATCAGGCATCAAAGAACTAAAAATCATATAATTGCATGCCCACCTTCCAGACATGATCGCTGAAGACAAATGTGTGCATAAACAAATGTGGTGAAGAAAGCTGATGGTGCCTGGCTATCAAAAAATATAGCATCTGGGGTCTTAAAGGCTTGAAAGTAAACAAGTGGCTATCTAGCTCAGAAACAACAGAGTCCACATGGAAGAAGCACACCAGTCTATGTGACCACGAGGTGTCAAGGGGATCAGGTATCAGGCATCAAAGAACTAAAAATTATATCATTATAAATGAGGGGAGTACAGATTGCGGACCCAACGCCCATCAATAGTTGAAGCGACATCCCCTGACAGAAGAGTCGTAGGGAGGAAATGAGCCAATCAAGGTACCATGTAGCAACAATGAAATTTGCAGCTTTCCTCTAGTTCTTAAATGCTTCCTCTCTCCCATTACCATGATCCCAATTCTACCTTACAAATCTGGCTAGACCAGAGGATGTGCACTGGTACAGAAAGGAACCAGAAACATGGGGAATCCAGATCAGATGATCCCGTCAGCACCAGTTGTGACAGTGGTAATACTGGGAGGGTGGAGGGAGGGTGGAATGAAAGGGGGAACCAATAACAAGGATCTACATGTGGCCTCCTTCCTGAGGTATGGACAACAGAGAAGTGGGTGAAGGGAGAGATCAGACAGTGTAGGATATGACAAAATAATAATAATTTATAAATGATCGAGGGCTCATCGGGGAGGGGAAAGCAGGAGGGAGAGGAAATATGAGGAGCTGATACTAAGGATTCAAGTAGAAAGGAAATGTTTTGAGAATGAGGATGGCATCAAGGGTACAAAGGCTTTGTATACAATGGAAGTCTGTATGGATTGTGATGAAAGTTGTATAAGCCCCCCAGTAAATTTACTTTAGAGAGACGGGGGTGGGGGGTGTACTTGATCCAGTATCCTAATTGCTGGAAATGAGTTGTTCAAGCCAGGAGAGTGCAGAAAGACTTAGGACAGAAGGAAGTGTGTGCAAAGGCAGACCACATGGGGCAGCATAAAGCCCAGTGAATTTCAGTTCTGTGTGTGTGGCCAAAGGATTAAGGAGGCCCGGAGTCATGGGTTTATTTTGCCCCCTCAATGAAACCTTGGTTTCAATCAGAAACCAGATAGGAACATTGACAGTTTTCGTTATGACTGGATCTTTCTCCTCTGAGCTGGTTTTCAGCTCTGGGCACACATGTTGTGTGTTCCTCCATAAAAGTGACATTTACCTGGGTAAGCCACCAGACCGTTTACACTTCTGTATTTGCGCTGTATGTTGCTGCCGTCTAGATGTATTTATTCTCCCATTTAACTACCAGGTTTCAACTTCAGCTGTAGGTGTTTAGACAACATATAATGAATGCTGTATTTTTATGACATTGGGTTTAAGATGGTGAGAGCCTCCCATGATGGCTAAATCGTTTGGGGGCAAAGAAGCTTGAATGTCACCAAGTGGCCTCCAGGTGGGTTTTATTGGGTTGATCTCTGCTTCATTTTCACTAAAAAAAAATCTTCTAGAACCTTAAAAACCTGACCAAGCAGAACTAGTAAACAATGAACTCATAGGAGGTAAGCTATTTTCTTCATTCTTGATTGTTATTCTTGAACTTCTGTTTTATGTTTTTAATTCTATGATTCAGCTAAAAAAATCTGCAGTCAGATAAAGCCCTGTATTTTTAAGAGCAAACCATAATTCTTTTGTTTATTTGTTTTTCACAGATGTAGTCCCTTCTTAGATGGTGAAGTTCTGTTATGTTTTAACATGTAGTTCCTCCACGTATCGATCTTAAAAACGTGACTTCACATCATCTAGAGTCTGTGCCATCTACGTTGTTCACAGGGCAATCAACATGTCTTCAGGCAGTCTGGTGTGCGATAAATATTTGGTGGCATATGTGACTGAGCATGCGAATTTCAAAGGGCTTTGTAAGCTTTAATTAATTTTCACAAGAACCAGATGCACTTCACTTTATTGATAGGACCTCCATACCCAGGAGGCTTGAGAGGATTGCCAGAATTCATCTAGCAAAGTGGTTTTCAAGCCTTTCTGATAGTTTGGCAAATATAAGATTATCCATGACCCCATTGCGTAAAGTAAGCCTGCTCTAGTGGGAAGCAACAGTGCAGGGGGTGTGGTGGGTGGGGTGGGTGGGGTGTGACCCACCAGCCCCTCACAAGAGAACGGTGCGGCTCTCACTCTGCCTCCATGAAGACACACGACCTAGGAGAGCCCACAGGACACTTCTACTCTGTCTGACTAGAGTCGTGGGGGGTTGGCCCCAGCTCAACAGGCCTCAATTCAATGCAAACAAGACGCCATTTTATAAAAGGGATCTGCAGATCCGGGGACTTTTGTGCAGCACAGGGAGGAGCTCCTAGAACCAATTCTCTTTAGATAGTGTAGGAGCGAGTCTATATCCCAGTTATTGTTTGTTCCTGAAAAAAGGATATTTTTTAATCTGGAATTCTAGTTTCCCTGGGCATCCCAGATCTTATCCGGCAGCACTAAGGTCTTGGTTATAGCTTCTTCCTTTCAGATTCCTTCTCTTTTCCCCAGGTTGGCCCAGCCCTCTGGGCCCTTGAACACCGATTGAAACCCACACATAGAAGAACTTTATAGAAAGACAGAAACCCACTCTCCCACCAAAAGCCAAATAAAAACCCTGCCATAGAGTCATTTCTAACTCATGCTATCTCTGTGTGTGTGGGAATAGTACTGCACTGCTGGAGGTATCTGATGGCTATGACCTTTTGGAAGCAGATCACCCAGATGGTCTACTGAGGCACCCCTGGCAGGTTCAAACCTTTGACCTTTCAGTTACCAACCAAGCCCTTACCTGGGTACACACTGAGGAGTCTCCTAGGAATACTTAAGGAGAGATAACAATACAAATTCTCCTCAGTCAAAATTTAGAGAATATCACCCCCTCCGATATGTTTGAAAATCCCCCATGGATATGAATCCAGTGCCACACATGACAATGTTGAAGGATGACAGCCATAGTTTTGCCTTCCTTGTTTAGGAAAGCGATGTTTGCTGTCTGTTTCTGGAAGCCAACACCCTAACCCCTCAGAGCACAGCAAACTGAAGGTCTGATCACAATGGTAGGGGGCTGAAGGGAGTCTATAAAAAGGGAAATGAAAAAAACAGAGTCCCACAAGAGGAGACAGAATTGGAACTCGTCAGGGTGTCCCTAAAGCAGCCCAAAGGAAAGTGCTTTGGGCAGACTTGTCTCCTTGTCTTTTGGTCTGGTTGGTATGTGCATCCCACAGTGGCCCTGGCTTGATGCCAATGCCCATGAAAGGAATTCTGTTATTTTGCTCTGATGTTTTAAAGCAGCCTTCAGACCTTGCTCTCATTTCTCCAGGAGACTGCTCAGCAGAGGATGTGTATTCACTCGGCCAGTATGTTTTCAATGTAAGTGAACACATTCTGGTTAGTGCTGGAGGCCACTCGATTTGTTTAGGGTGAAATAATCCTCCAATCCCTTTGGGGATCCCTGGATTAGCTGATACAATCTTTTTCTTTAAGCATATAAGAAACTGAGGGCTCTATCGAAGGAAGCCCAGGGGATCTTTGGTTTAATGCATTGCATAGGTGGCCTGCTAATTCTACGTGTGCCTGTGTGTTTCCAAAATGTTAATAGCTCTCTCTTTCTTGCTGGTTTAGCTCAGGGCTAGGTATGATTGTATTCTTTGTCCCTTTGTCTGTTTCTTCCAAAATTTGTACAACAAGAAGGTCTATGGAGGATACATTTAAAATGCCATTTTTATGCTTAAATGTTTCAAAGGGTAGACAGAGATCACGAGGGCTTTGATATTTTCTTGATTTGAAGTGATTTAAATATACAAGGGTAAGGTTTTTTAAAATAATTTTATTGGGGGCTTTTACAGCTATTATAACATTCAGTACATCATCTGTATCAAGCACATTTGCACAAATGTTGCCACATACATTTCCAAACACTTTTCACTTGAACCCTTGGTATAAGCTCCTCTTAAAAAAAAAAACTCCTCTTGCTCCCCCCTTTTTTTTTAAATGAATCCTTTTATTGGGTACTCATACACCTCCCCTCACAATCCATACATACATCAATTGTATGCAGATCTCATTTGCACACTTGTTGCCATCATCACTCTCAAAACACCCTCCCTCCACTTAGGTCCCCAGTTCCACCTCCCCATAGTTCCCTTCCTCCCTCCCCCCTGTGAACCTTTAATAATTTACAAATTGCTATTTCATATTGTACACTGTCCAGTGTGTTCCTTCACTCACTTCCCGGCTGGCCATGCCCCAGAGAGGTTTTTTTTTAGATCCCTGAAATTAGTCCCCCCTTTCTACTCCACCATCCCTCCACCCTCCCAGTATCACCACTACCATCACTCGTCCTGAGGGAATATCTATCCTAAATTCCCCATGTTTCGACTCCAGTGTACATCCCCTGTTCTAGTCAGACTTGACTGGTAGAACCGGGAGCATGATAGTGGGTGTGAGGAAGCATTTGAGAACTAGAGGAAAGATGCATATTTCATTGTTAATATACTGTACTTTAACTGGCTCATCTCCTCCCGGCAACCCCTCTGTAAGAGGATGTCACTTCACCTATTGATGGGCTGTGGGTCACCAATCTGTACTCCCCCCTATTTATAAGGATATAATTTTAGTTCTTTGATGCCTGACACTGGATCCCTTCAACACCTCCTGGTCATACAGACTGGTGTGCTTCTTCCATGTGGGCTTTGTTGCTTCTGAGCTGGATGGCCCCTTGTTTAGCCAAGCCTTTAAGACCCCAGATGCTATATCTTTTCTTTTTTTATTATTATTATTTATTTTGGGGGGGAGGCATCACTACTTCTGGTGGTCGTGGGTGCCACCCAGTGCCCTCCCGAAAGCTACCGCTGGATTTGAACCGTCAAGCCCGCTGGCTGCAGTCCATACTCAACCACTTACGCCATCAGGGCTCAGCCCCCACTATATCTTTTCATAGCCAGGCACCATCAGCTTTCTTCACCACATTTGCTTATGCACACATTTGTCATCAGTGATCATATCAATAAAGCGAGCACACAATGTTATGGTTTTTAGTTCTTAAACCCTGATAACTGATCCCTTTGATAACTCATGGTCCACATGCTGGTGTGCTTCATCCATGTGGGCTTTGTTGCTTCTGAGCTGGATGGCCACTTGTTTACTCAAGCCTTTAAGACTCCAAACACCACATCTTTTGATAGCCAGGCACCATCAGCTTTCTTCACCACCATTACAATGCACACATTTGTCTTTAGTGATTAGGTAGGGAAGGTGAGCATCATAGAACAAAGTGTTCTTGCATTTAGGAAGTACTTGAGTGGAGGTCCAATGCCCACCTGCTGTTCTACTACTAAGCCTATATGTATAAGTTCGTTGATCTATTTCCCCCATTGTCACATATAAATATATGCACCTGTGTACATGCCTGTATTTAAACCTCTATAAATGCTCTTTACCCTCAGTTCTTTCCTCTATTTCCTTTTACTTTTCTCTTGTCCCACTATCATACTCAGCCTCCATTGGGTTTCAGTATTTTCTCTCTGTTACGTTACCCTTGGTCAATTCCTACTGGACTTTTCTCATCCACCTTGTCTCCAATTTTGGATCAATTGATATACCCTTGTTCCTGGGCTGGTCAACACCATCTCCTTTCCCCCTCCTCCCCTTCTCCCATGGCCTGCACCCCGGGACCATCAGTCCCATCGTTTTCACCTCCAGACTGTTCATCCAGCCTATCTTACTTAGATAGACCTGCAAAGGTAACAATATGTACCCAAAAAAGGCTTCCTAAAAAGAAGCAACCAGGCTGAGCCCTGGTAGCCTAGTGGTTGTGTGCGGGACTGTGGCCCACAGGGTTGACAGTTCAAATCCAGCAGCAGCTCTCCAGGAGCAAGGCTGGGCCTCCTACTCTCATCAGGGCAGTGATGCCACGTAAAAAAGAAGAAGAAGAAGCAACCACAGAAAATAAAGCAATGATAGCCACAACAACAACAAAAACCCCAATGTCATATATATACATATGTATGTAAAAAAAATAACAATTTAAAAACATGTAAATAATTCAAGATCTGCTCGTCGACCTCCAGGAGTGTCCCCTCGTTTATTCAGATGGGGTGCCACTTCCTGGTCCCACAGTTTATCACAATCATTCCATCTGTATCTCCCCGTTAGTGTTTTTTCCTGGTGTGGTTGTGTCAGACAGGGTATAATCCTGACCCTTTTTCTCTACTGTTGACCCTGAAAGGACTTGGGTCAACGATGGTAGCTGTATTACATGGTGGGGCTGGCCATATGATCCTCTTTGTGCATCGGCTGTTCTGAGTGGGAGTATTGTTCTGAAGGATCGGTGGACCAGGATGCACTCCATTCTCTCTTCCTTCCTCTTCATTTGTTCTCATGTGTTCTGGTCAGTAATCTCTCACTCCTCAAGCTGCAGCTTCAAGTGCTGACCTCCTAGGCAAACTCCCCTGGTGGAGAGGTGGCTGCCCCGGTAATTGGGATTGGGGTTTGTGCTCAGAATACTTCATTGGTTCTCCACTTCATACTGCCACACTGCGTTCACATCCTGGATCACCAGGTTTAAGTCCGGTCCCTCTTACACTGTAGCGATATAAACAATACATTCCCCTTGGGAGGGTTAGTATTCCATTCCCTCTCTACACATCACCATCTGCCCCACAGCCCACCATATGTAGCTCTGAATTTGGTCTGGCCCCTGCCATACTACTTGGGCCTCTCCCCAAGCATTTCTGAATACAGTAGCAACCCAAGGTACCCCTTTTGCATTTTTTTAAAATTACACTTATCTCAGTGGACTCATGTTGTACCTGTCCTTTTGCGCTTGGCTAACTTCACTTAGCATAATTCCCTTCAGTTCTTCCCATGCCGTGATGTGCTTCATGCATTCATCATTGCTTTTCAGCAATGTATAGTACTCCTTACAAGGGTAAGTTTTAAAGTTTTGTTATTAGTGCTTGAGCTCACACATGTATGGGTTTGTTCCAAATAAAATGTGTTTAAATATGTCCTTAATCAGTAGCTGGCTGCCAGCAAGTTCTCTCAGTAATACACTTGGCTTAATCCTAGTAAGATGCCTTCAAAAAAAGCCATTGAAGGACACAACATGATCAGGGGTGTTTATTAAGAAGTTGAAAAAAAATTTTAAAGCAACAATCGAGAAAAAGACCAGGAAAGTTTACCCAGATTTTTTCCCCCATAACAACAATATACTGGCTCACTCTTCAAGGGTAGCAAGAGTTGGCTTACAAAAATTTCATTAGGAGACTGTAACCCATCCATCCTGTAGCCCTTATCTTCCCCATCAGATTTCTCTTTATTCCCCAAACTCAAAGAACATTTAAAGTAACATAAAATGGTAATTTTGACAAGGTGTAAATCAAAGAGCACAGAATTCTTTAAGGAAAAGCTAGGAGGGATGGAAACACTGCCTTCAGAAGCAGATATACCTAGCTTGAGGAGATGTTATGAAACAATTTCTTCACACTTTGATATTTTTTAATTACCATTTCTATGATTTTGTAGCCAAACTTTTTTATGTAGGCTCATATTTGAGATTAACGGAATTGTAAAATCTAACCAACTAGCTTGCACTTACAAGTTATCTTCATTCCTTTGTCCATTCAGCAAATGTTTGGTAGAGAAACATCATAGGGAGTCCCTGTACACATCATGAGAATGATGGGTCAAAAAGGAGAGACCTAAATCTACCCACCCTCTCCATCCTTCTGGGACTTATTTGCCCCTGAAATAGTAATGCACAAATGAATGCTCCCAAACTCAGCGAAGACAGGGGGGCCCATGAGGCTGTGGGCATGTCGCCGTCAATATCTGAAGGCCTAGGTGTCTCCAATCCCTGCTGTGTTCTTACTCTTGTCCCATCAACACAAGTGCGCACTCCCATCTCAGAAGCTGGATCGCAAAGCCATCAGAATCCCCGTGTGTTTCAAAGGCCTGGACTCCAAGCTTTTGCATCCCCACCCCCTTCAGATACAACCTGGATTTGTGCTAAGTTAGTTGGTTTCACCCTCCTAGTAGGCTGGTTTCAGGGATTTGATTTTATGTCATCTTTATGTTTTCTCAACCTTTTCTTTTTTCTGTTTGTTAAAGCCCACTTAGAGGAAGAAATAGCCTGCAAACTTTATTCCTAGACCACCTCTTCATAAGACCCTTTCACTTGTCTGTTTTTTACTCTGAAACTCAATCCACAATAGAAAAGCACTGTAACTTCACTGCCAATGCATAGCAGCCTTGGAGGACTCAGCAGCACTGCCCCTTGGGTTGCTGAGGCTGAAGTCCTTATGGGAGTAGAAAGTGTCATCTTCTTCCCTAGGGAGAACTGTTGGTTTCAAACTGCAGACCTCGTGGTTAGCAGTCCAATGTGTAACCACGTACCACCAGGACTCCATATGATAGAGAGACTACCAAAAATATGTGTTTTCTCTTTCTCATGTTAACACATGTGAAAGAAGACCTCTTCATTATATTTGCTACCTTTCACAGTTTAAAAAGGCCACATTTTACTACGAGATGAAGGCAGATCTTCACCAGGGATTTAAGGGGTTAATGCCTGGGAAATTTAAAGATTTTGTATTTGCTGGGACAACTTTTAAAGTCAAGGTGAAATTCATACAATCTATAGTCCCTAGTAAATTTAACTGACTTGCTGTAAAAATGATCTCCCGTATATACCCAAATAATTACTTTAAAACAAGACTACCATGTACACTGATGTATAAGCCAAGCTTTTCAGCACATTTTTAATGTAGTTTTACAGTAAAATTTGGTGTGCCGGTTGATATTCAGGCCAGCTTATACTCGGGTTTATTTGGCAAGTGCTTTCTTCTTTCCTTTTATTGTTATGTAAGTTAAAGTCCATGCAGTAATTTTCAAAAGCCTACTTCATGGGGAATTAGCTTGCTTAGAGTCTTAGCTGGAATTGGAAGTACACTGAAATAAATATTGAGGAAATTTCTCAAAAGATTTAACTTGCTTTTGAGTAAGTTAAAGTGTCTTCTAGAAAGACAGCCATGATTCAAAATTACCTAACCATAATGCTGTGAGCTGCTGGAGACACAGAAGTAAATGCCCTGCTCAGCAGAGCTACAGATGGAGTGCTCCCTCAAACCAGTACAGCCTCTTTCAAACTTGAGGACTCCCATGATTTTATCATAAAATCACCGCATGCCCCCTTTGGAAGGCAGCCACATGAACATGGACTGTGACACTGTTTAACAGTCTATAGTAAAACGTAAATCATTTATGACTCAAGGAAGGGAACTGTATCCAATTGAATCTTCAAGAGTAATTCAGGTAGGTGGACATAACCACCCAGGTGCCTTGGCGCTGTTCCAGTAGGAACTGGAAAATGAGCTCGGAAGGCTAACACTTTGTCGCGCCTCCCCCCCGCAAGTGTGCCTGTCCATTAGCCCAGTGCCACCCAGCCCACGCTGGGACATCGATTCCCATTGATTCAGGAAACACGGCCGCGTCTCACCCAGAGACTACGTAATCTCCAGCAGGTGTCCACGAAGCTCTGGTTTCAGGGTGCGCTGATGACATCATCTTTCCGCTGTACCACTCTGAGCAGGGTTCCAATACCATACTGCTCAGCGTGCACATGAAGCTTGGTGGAGTGAGAGGGTCCCATTATTGATCCATCTGTTCCAGGGATTAGGTCACCACAAAGGACGTAATTTGTCTTGTTTTAAGGGTCAGGTTTAATTGCATAGGTCAGCGAAGAATAATAAATGACTGCTTCTTCCTTCACTCCAAGTCTCAGCTTTGCTTTATCCCTAAAACTGCCTCACAATACAATCAATGTGCTTAATCGGCGCAGCTGGTACAATGAGAACAGCATATAGACTGAAGAAGATCACGGAGGTCTAACGCCAGAGTTAACAGGTCCAAAAACTTAAACAGCCTTTAGCTGGCTGGCCCACAACGGGAAGAAAGGAGGCACTAGATGGCAGTCTTAAACAAACTTCCGATGACTTTCTTCCCTCTTATTTTTGAAAAAGCATGACCCCAAAGAAATCACTTTAATTCCAAAAGAACTTGAACTTGAACTCTGCCTCAGGAAAGATGCAGCTCTGAGGGCATGATAAAGTTGAATGTCACATTATAAAATTGGGGTTTTGAAATTAAAAAATACTCTTTAAAGAACTAAGCAACTAAGTATATTCTTTTAAGACCCGTTGTACAATTGATTAATTGCCAAGTTTAATACCTTAAGCCATTGACAGAGAGTTTCTTTGCAAATTAGAAGGATGGTATGCTGATAAGGGGGAAAATTAAACAGCGGTTAAAAATTAAAATGTCTCTATAAAATAAAATGGAGAGAGATTCTGGGTACATTTAAGAGAGGAAAAGGATGAAATGGTAAGGAGGGTGAGGTCCTTTTGAGGGAGAACAGTGTGTGTGCTCTTGTATGGTTTGCCCATCAGGGCTGGTCTCCAGTGGATGGGATCATTAATTTTTTCCCTTTTCGTTTACTTATGTTCTTTATTTTCTACCAAGAAAATCTATTAATCCTGTATTAGAAGACACAGTTGAGTAGCATGCCTTCCTGATCTGTGGTCAGCTTCACTCCCTGGTGTGAGCTTGTGCATTCCATCCAGTATGTTTGCTTCCTTGCTTTATGTGCTCATGCTGCAGTATAGTTAGTATTTACACTGTCAGACACTTTTCTTTTTAAAATAATGTGAACAGTGCACCCCACTGTCACTGGTTAGATAAAATAGTGCTATCCAATTGGTAAGTTCTTTACAGACCCGATGAATGATTTATATGCTTAATTTATTTTCTTTAGTTCCAGCTCCAGGTGGGTTGGAGCACATTCCATTCATATTGATCATTTTTATTAAACACCAATGATGTATAAATCACATGGTATCAGAACCTCTACGTTTCAGATTGCAAAGTTGGAAATGAAGATTTATAAGGGTTATAGTCAGTTTCTCTCTGTACTGTTCCTCGTCAGTCTCTGTGTATGTTGAAAGAGAAAGATGCTTCCCTTTTAAAGTAATTTACAGGATGACAAACTCTCCCTGTCAGCATTTCAGAATGTAGAGTTGACGATAAAATACAGGTTTCCTTCACCATGCGGAAAGCAGAGCAGCCCCTGTGAAACCTTTGTAAGCAGAAACGGTGTCAAGCACAGAAATAATTACCACTAATTTAATGGAATTTTTTGTTTGCTTTCCTAGACACCCCTCCCCCCCCCAAAAAAATGTACCAAATCTACAAAATAACACCTAAACCCTCAAATAGCTCTAACATACTCATGTCATGTCCTCAGATGAGGTTCAAAAGTCTGTGGCTGCTGAATGCTCAGTACAGCCCAGGGGAGGGACCCACTGTCGATGCTCCAGGTATGTGCTCCTGCTTTAAGTGCTCCACTACAAAACAGACATGGATGCTCGTTTTGATTGTCATCCTTCTGGGAAAGTGAGAATCTTCCTTCGATTTCTTTTGGCTAGCCAAAACAGATACTGGCATATAGGTCTCCCATGAAAGCAAAAGTAAACAGCGGAAGAGAACCTCGAGAACTTTATACCCATATAAAGATGATAGGTCACTCTATACCTTTTACTCTCTAGTTGAGTCCTGGGTATCATTTCATAACATGGAGCAGCTCGTTGCGACTCAGTAGAAAAGAGTAGAACTGTCCCTTTGAGTTTCCAAATAGATAACTTTTTACAGAAGTAGAAAACCTTGTCTTTCTCCCTCAGGGTGCCTGATGGTTTCAAATGGCTAACCTTGTTATTAGCAGCCCAGTATATAACCCACTGTGACGCCAGGACTATGAGTCAGAATTGATTCAGGGGCCATGAGTGTGAGTTTGTTTGTGTATAAGGTGTAGCCAGACTATTCCCAGAACCAAGGATGTCAAGACTCATTGCATGTGCACTGGAAATATTGTCAAGCAAGACCAGCCCCTGCAAAAGGGCATCGTGGTCAGCAAAGCAGAAGGGCGGCAAGGGAGAGGAAAGCCCTCCCCAAGAAGGACAGGCACAGTGCTGCCACAATGCGCTGAGCCATCAGAACAGTCATGAGGGGCCGCAGGAGCAGGCAGGGTCTCCATCTGTCGTGCAGAACTGACTCAACAACCATGCCTAGCAACTCCATCGGGTGAAGAAAACTGGGATTCGAAGGAAGAGAATCACTTTCAAAAATCTTCTCACAAGGTAATTGTTAAGATACAAGCTTAATGACACACCCAAAGCTTAAGTCCATTTAGAAAATAACACGGGAACAATCATCTATCAATTCTGAGTAACTCTGTACCAGATAGGACCCCAGTTGCTTTATAATGGAAGCTCACCAAGTACACTTTCATTCAGAAGGGGGCATTAGAGATTTGAGGGTAACATTAGAGATTATTAAAAAGTATATCCTGGTCGGGCTAAGCCCCGGTGGCGTAGTGGTTGTGCGTGGGACTGGGGCCCACTGGGATGGAGGTTCAGTTCCAGCTCCTCGGAGCAAAGGCTGGGCCTTCTACTCCCACCACCAGAGGACAGTGAGGGCCCCCCCCCAAAAAAAAAAGTATATCCTGGTCTTAATAGATTTCCTGGCATGGAATGCATATTTCGTAATAGCTAATGATTGCTAATCAAAGAGTATTTTTAGTATTCATAGAGCACTTGATTGACAACCTCTGTACAAGTATACTTGTTATGAAAGACTGTAGAAAGTGGTCCAAGGCCTAAATCTACTCGATGCCCCTTTTCCCACAATTCTGGGGGCTTGCTAAGGAAGCTAGGGTCAGTAAACAGACAGCATACCATCACTGATCCACAGGATCAGCTCTCTTAGGCCCACAGCTAAGACTCTCTATAGTCCTCAGCCACTGAGCCAATGTCTCTTGGTCTTGTCCCCCATAGGTCTAGAATCCTGCCTACTTGTCCCTCAGTTCCCTAATCTCAGGCTGGATGACAGGTCCTCTCCTCTGAGTCTCTGCATTACAGTCTCTGCTATCTCTGGTCTCGGCCTCCATCACTTCAGACAGAGACCTGAAACTTGTTCTGCCACTGATCCCTAGGATTTCTCTCTCTGTCCAAAATGGCGCTGATACACGAAGGAATGGCTTGGAAGGTGGCTTGCATGGAAGGTTTTTTCTTCTAGCAGATCATACCCCAAAGCAAACAAAGGGTGTGACCTGGTCTACACCCCCTACAAAAGCCAAGATTCAATCCCGCCTTCATTCTGCCCACTAGTGGGCTGTAGTTGGGTGTCATCCAGGAGGCTCACACCAATGGCGATGCCACGCACAACAGGGCGAGACACTTCCGTAGTCCTGCGCCCTTCTCACAATTGCCCCTGTGCCTGGACCCTCTGTTGTAGCCACTGTGTTAACCCACCTCACTTTTTTGCTGCCCCTCCATTTTACTGATCATGATGTCCTTCTCCAGGGACTGGTCTCTCCTGACAACATGTCCAAAGTGTGTAAGATGAAGTCTTGCCATCTTTGCCTTCAAGGAATACACTGGCCTTCTTCCGATACAGATTGGTTTGTTTGTTTTTTTAGCAGTCTGTGGTACTTCCGATATTCTTCTCCAGCAGCACAATTCAAATACATGATTCTTCTTTCACACACATATGAGACAGTGGGAAATACCATGACTTGGGTCAGCCACACCTTAGTCCTCAAAGTAACATCTGTGCTCTTTAATATCCTAAAGCAATTTATGCAGCAGATTTACCTAATGCAGCCAACTCCTCATTTGATCTCTATTATTATTTTATTAATCATTTTATTGGGGGACTTTTCTAAATCTTATATCATTCCATCATTTAACTGTATTAAGCACACTTGTACACATGTTGCCATCAAGATTTTCAAAACATTTTCTTTTTATTTGAGCCCTTGGTAATCAGCTCCTCTTTCCCCCCCTCCCTTCTCACTCTCCCACCTTTATGAATCCTTGGTCAATTATATATTGTTATTATTTTGTGTCTTACACTGTCCATTGTCTCACTTTACCCAAATTTCTGTCATTAATCTCTCTGTGTGGGTGGTTATATATCCAACCTTGTGATGGGTTCCCCACTTTCTCCCCCTTCTCCCCTCCCCACCAGCCCCTTAGCCTCTTTTTTGGTTTTTTTTTGGGGGGGGGGCATTACTGCCCTCTGGTGGTGGGAGTAGGAGGCCCAGTCTTTGCTCCTGTGTAATCGCTGCTGGAATTGAACCTCCATCCCAGTGGGCCGCAGGCCCGCATACAACCACTAGACCACCGGGGCTCAACCCCCTTATCCTCTTTTTAGATCCCCATGAGCATTGATTGTGGATCCAAGCAAGACAAAACCTTTGTAACTTAAACCTTTTCTACATTTATCATGATGTTACCTATTGGTCCAGTTATTTGGATTTTGGTCTTTTTACATTGAGTCACAATCCATTCTGAAAGCTACAATCCTGCTCTTCATCAGCAAGTGTTTCAAGCCTTCCCTTTCAGCAAGCAAGGTTGTGTCATCTGCATATTGCAGGTTGTTAATAAAATTTCCCCCAATTCTGATGCTTTTTTGCTTCATCTAAGCCAGCTTCTCTCATGACTTGCTCAGCATCAAGCCCGTTTGTATAATATCCCAAAATAGGGCTACAGCCACAGGCATAGAGAGCACTTGGCCGTTTTTCAGGTGTTCTGATCTCCCTTGTGTTGTGGTCATGCACAGGGCTGTGATCTGCAAGGTTGGAAAGGACCAGCCCACTCTGCAGGAGAAAGCTGGGGCTTTCAACTCCTGGGAAGGGTGATAGTCTCCCGGAAACTCCCTGCAGCTATAGGGGTCCCATGAGTTAGCACCCACTCCTTGGCAGTGATTTGGGGGAAGTGGGGCTCCACAGATTCTATTGGACTTCACTGTGAATAATTAAATAGTGATAACATTTTGAGGGGATTACCTGGAAATTTGAGTATAATGACCAGGATGACATGCAAATTCATAAAACGTATTCAGCCACATAGCTCCAAGATAGTGCTTATTACAGCCTTATCATTCATCTCTTCATATTTTGAATTGTGCATCCTGAACTTTGAGGTCTTTGAGAAAAACAGTTTTTATCTTACTTGTGTTTCTATATTTAAAACCAAGTATATAATAGGATTTCACATTTTTTTTGATTAATGAGTAAACGGATGTTTCTCAAGTGAAAAGACCAAGCTTGGGTCTCAAGACAAACCCTGAGGACTGTTTTCATTCCCAGGGAGAATTTGCTGTCCACTTCTTATTTCCAGTACCTGAATTAAAGTCACCCACCCAGTTGGCCAACAGGAAGGAAGGAAGACTGGGAGGGACCAAGGAAGGGAGGAGGAGAGAGAGAAAAAAAGAAATCCAAAGTTTCAGAATTAGCAGTATGTGTTTGCATACGTTGTCATTTCATTCTCATAACAAACTTGTGTCAGTCATCCCCCTTTTTTTTTTTTTGGCATCACTTCCATGGTGCGGGAATAGGAAGCGCAGCCTTGCTCCTGGAGAGCTGCTGCTGGATTTGAACCATCAACCGTGTGGGCCGCAGTTCTGCACACAACCACTGGGCCACCAAGGCTCAACCCAATTGTCCCTTTTTATAAATGAAGAAACAGATTACAAATGGTTTGAGAAATTTCTGTAGGTTACACCATTAGTTACTCAGTGTTAGTCAGACTACAATCCACTTCTCATACAAATCCAGGTCGATGTTTACATTTATAAAAACACTGAGACTTCAGCTCCCTTCTGGTTTGGATTACACAGTTTTCCACCAAACATCCTCAAACTTTCTCCACCAGTTTAGTGTCGTCAAAAGCCATAGAGCTATCGCATCTAGAAAGCTGGATGCTCTTCTGGGCTCCTCTTTCTCTCATTCACATTCATTCAGCACCAAGGTCTACCTAATTTACCTTCTGAAAATTTCTGGAAACACCTTCTTCCCAAGGACCTGCCTTTGATCTCCGGAAAAAGAGGATCTATTCCCTTAAACTTTCACACCCTGTGAGCCCCTCCATAGGGTCATGTGAGTCACAATGAACTCAGTAACAGTGGGCTGGAGTTGCTCTTTGATCTCAGTTCACTATTTAGAACCCAGCCTCTGGGTTCCCTTTCTTGCCTCCTCCACATACTGCAGGATGCACTTTACATTCTCACTCTGCCACTTCTTTGTTCAAAATGTGACTCCCTGCAGCCTCCATTGCCTAGGTTTCTGTCACGCCCACCATTCAGCTCCCTGCACTTTCTCCCTTGCCCATCAAGGAACATGAGCTTAGATCAAAGTGTGCCCCACATATTGCCAGGTAGAGAAAAAGTTGTCCTGGCTTTCTAGAGCATAGTTTAAAACCTTTCTGTAGCTTCCCTGGACAGCCCAATTCTTCTCTAGCACCCTTTCCTTATCAGCCTTGAGGGTCCTCAGATAAGAACTGATTTAAAAAGAAACCATAGCTAAGAAAACTGGGCATGTGGAAAGAAGTTAGCGAAACAGCTGAGGTGAGCAAATCCACTTACCAAACACATGAAATGCCACGTTTGGCCAGGCTGTACCGCTGAGGATGTGATGGTTGGTTGTTGCAAGAGAACCGATTTTTTTTAAAAAGGCTCTCCCTTCTCTTTATCTTTCTTCATGTGTCCACTAAGGACTCTATTGCTAGTGCATGGTGTTTTATTATATGCCAGGTTATCATTGTCTTATTGGCCTTTATTGGATTGAGGGTGGGTGGATGAGTGAGACAGTAGTGTCCTTTCCCAGCCTCTATGCCACTTTTCCAAAACCGAGATCCTCTTTTGATAGAAATACTTCCTAAGTCTCGGCCCTTGACTTTTCCTTCCTTTCACCACCCCCATCTCTCCAACTTCCCCGGGCTGACCAAAGCTGGGAAGCTATAAAGGCTAGTTGAGCGTTTCAGAGATGGCGCTGCCCTGACCCTCTTCTTGCAGGCATCATCCCCAGCCCTGCTGTGCTGCTCAGCACACGCAAAGCCGCCCTTTCCAGCCTTACAGCAGTGACTTCTGTAGGCAAATTTGATTTCAGGAAATCTAGGCACTACAATCAAGATATTAAAATTTGTATATGCCCTTGACTGTGCCAACATAGACATTTACGAATGTGTATCTTAAACATGTTGATATCTCTGTATAGACTTTTCTTAAGAATTCTTTGTTTATTTTACATTTTGCTAGTACTCATGTTCTTGCCCCAAATAAAACTTACTTAAATAAATGGAGCTTAAATGCAAGTGAATCTCTTTGGCAGTAATTGAGTTATTGTGCTTTATTACTAATGGCATTGCATTCTACAACTGGATATGTTACAGAAACATATCCATTTGCTTTTGCTTATGTTCCACTAGGACTTTGGAACCCAAACGATAACGAGATTCACACGCACAAAAACCTCACTGCCATTGAGTAGATTCTAGCTCAGAGTGACCTTATTGAACAGTGTCGAACTGCTCCTGTAGATATCCAAGGTTATCAGTCTTCACAAGAGGAGACAGCCTCATATTTCTAACCCCCAGAGCAGTTTCATGTGTTGAACTGCTGACCTTATGATTAGTAACCCATTGTATAGCCTACACCACTACTAGGATTGATCTCCATTGACAAAAATGAAAGAAGAGATTAAATCTTCATACAAGTGAGTCATCCAAAGATATTTATTTGTACATTTCAGTAAGGATTGGGCAATGTTGATGTTCCTAGATTTAACATATGAACACAATAAAAATATTAGTAGTTTTTGAGGAAGAGTCTTTTTATAGTGGAGAGAAAGATGACATGGTGAGTGCGGTTTTTTTTATGTTAATTCACTTTAAAAGTCATTCAGCTATCTAGACATCGTCAAACCCTTGTGGGATTGGAGTACTGTGTTTGAAGACTTGAGACCACGGTCTCATGGGACAACTTGGATAGCTGGCATAACATTGTTCATAAAGATAAGGTTCTACATATTTGGGGGGGCGGTGAATAGTGTCTGGCACCTTAAAAACTTTCAAGTAGCCATCTAAAATTCAACTGTTGCTATCTACTCCTCTGGAACAAAAGAACAAGAAGGAAAATAAAGATTCAAAGACGTTCCCAGGATGCAGAACCCACATGAACCACAGCCTCATGCAGCCTGAGACCAAAAGAACCAGAGGGTGCCTAGCTACCACCACCAATCATTCAGACCATGACACAACAGAGGATGAGATAGAAAGAGAAATGTAGAATAAATCTTTCATTCCTTAAAAGTTCAGAATCACTAGACAGTGGAGACTAGTGGAACCCCAAGATTGTTGTCCTAAGACACCTTTTGAAGTTGAAACAGAAGCAACTTCTCACTATCACCTTTCATCAAATAGTAGGCTTATAAAGTAAATATCATCCCATAAGTACTTTGTTCCCTTAGATAATTAGCTGTATGAAACCAAACAGTCCACATTTATCCTAAAACAAAGATGAGAAGCTAAGAAGGACAGAGAAATTAGGTTAATGGAAACAGAACAAAAAGGATAGAAATAATGAAAATATTGACACATGTTGTAAAAAATATAACCACTGTCAAGCTGTATAAAAAGTATTAAATAAAAGCCTAGGGTGCTATCTAAACATTAACCAAAAACACAATAATATACCCATACATATATATTTATATTTTCAATTGCTCTGGATCTAGGGTGTCCCCATCAGTTGCTATTGAGGCAACTCAAGGCAACCTCATGTACACCAGAAAGTAGCTGTGCTTCAGGGCGTCCTTAGTGGTGGGGTTTTCAGGAGTAACCTGCCTTCCCAGGCACAGCGAGGCAGACTCAGACCACCAGCCTTTTGCTTAATAACTGCAGGTGTCAATTACTCTGATTTATGCTCATGGTCCCCCAAACTATCATCTATACATCTTTTATGTTTAACCTGTCCTGGTTTGCACGAAAAATTATGTTTTCCCTATCTACATTCTATTTCATTTTAAAACAGTTGATCAAGATTTTTTTTCTCTGTAATCAAATCCTTCAAATGAATACCTCCAAAGTGAGGTGGGGGCGCCTTCAGAAACTCAGTTATGTATGCATTGGTGGATGAAGAAATCAGCATTCTTAGATTTTGTTTATTAAATATATGTCTCTATTTGTAGCAGATCTGTCTTTCTCTTTCAGAATCATGAAGTCCTCCTGATGACAATAGTAACAGGTCAAGTAAATCAGCCTTTGAATGAAGGCTTCATCTCTGTTGGGGATTCTATATTTCTGTACAGCAGTCTCTGTCAAGTTTTTGTTTGCCATTTGAAATAAATATCTCTCTCTCCTTCTCCTTCCTGTCCATCCCTCTCTGTAATTGGGGTGCTTTTCATAAAAGGAGAATATTCGTATCTCTTCTCCACATTCTAAAGTTGATACTTGGTTTTCTTCAGTCTCTGTCTGGTGGTCTCCCGCCTTGCCTTTGTTCTTCCTTGTGTATTGCTGTTCAATCCCATGTTCACGCCTTTCCTTACAGCCGTTCATTTCTCATTCCTTTCGCCATTTCATCTCTGTTGGCCTTTGGTGGTTTTTAAATTTCTCATCCAGAGAACTTCTTTTTCAGGTTTCAGTAAGTCAGAAGATAGCAGTGGTTTTCAAGTACATTGGCAATGTTTCTCAACCTCTTTTAGTTCGATTATGTAACTAATGTATTTTGAGTTCAAACTTTTTAAAAATATTACCATTTACAACTTCAAGGTGCATCTCACTATCCTTTAATCCCCATCATCATTTTACTGCACTTGTACATTCAATTTTCTATTGCAATAAAGGAGCTATTTTGATTGGTTGGAAAAATGGATGCGAACTTACATTTTCACCCACTCATCTTAGAACATCATTAAGACAGTAGCTTCATTGTTGCTTTTAGGTGCCTCTGCGTGGACTCTGACCCCCAGCAACCCCACGCAGAACAGAACAGAACGAAATGTTCCTTTGGGTCCTGCCCCATCTTCAGATTTTTTGCTGTGTTTGAACCCATTGCTTTGGACACTGTGTCAATTTACTTTACATGTGATTAAAGAAAATCAAACTCACCACCATGGAGTCGATTCCTTCTCTTGGTGACCCGAAATGACTGGGTAGAACCGACCCTGGGAATTTCTGAGACCGTAACTCTTTGCAGAAGTAGAGAGCCTCATCTTTCTCCCACAGAGTAGCTGGTGGTTTTGAACTGCTGATTTTGCAGTTGCAGCGTAACACATAACCACTGTGTCACCAGGGCTCTCACACTATAACTTATTGAGTGACGAACTTCCAGGGTGGTTTGGCATTAGCAGCATGCCTTGACCATTCTTTGTTTTTTTGTTGTTGTTTGGTTGTTTTGTTTTGTTTCATTTGTTTTTGGGCATCACTGCCCTCTGGTGGTGGGAGTAGGAGGCCCAGCCTTTGCTCCTGTGGAGCCACTGCTGGAACTGAACCTCCATCCCAGTGGGCCGCAGTCCCGCGCACAACCACTACACCACCGGGGCTCAGCCACTTGACCATTCTTTTTTCTTTTGTGTGTGTGTGTGTGCATCACTGCCTCTGGTGGTCTTGGGTGCTACCCAGTGCTGCTCCTGAGAGCCGCTGCTGGATTTGAACCGCCAAGTCCGCCGGCCGCAGTCCCACACTCAACCACTTACACCACCGGGGCTCAGCCCTACTTGACTATTCTTAAAGATGATTTTCATAGTTACTATTCATCAGTATTGAATCCTTATCACTTAAAGACATCTAGAAAAAAAGACATCTGAAATGGAAAACGAGACAGTTCATTTTCCACTCTGCAATTTCTAGTGAGAATTAAGACCATTCACAGATCAAAACAACTGCAAATTGTTTAGGTGCTTCTAAAATGATCGCCTCCAAGTTTAAATGAAATTAGTTACATAATTAATAGGATACAGTTGGCCTCCCACAGAAAATAAGGTACTTGAAAGCACCTATCCACAGAATACGAAAGATGCCATCAGGAAGCTATTGTTTGACTGTCCCAAAGTCTGTCTGTTGAATGTAATAAAAAAGAACAGGATTCAAGTGAAAAACTTGGGTGGAGTAATGGGAAATGTTGCTAAAACAAAGACGTCAGAGCAGTAGGAGTGGGAGTGGGTGGAGAGGGCTTTCTTCATGAGAAATGTCTCGTCTGTGGGCTTGATCATTTTCTCTTTGTATGGATCCCCTTACAGCAAACGCACACAAAAGACAGACAGTCTCGAGGTTATTACTGAACATATAGTCCTATTGTAGGTTCAGTTTTCACCGTCTTTCTATGACGGGTGACAGTTTCCTATTAGTGGTAGGTATTTGAAGGATGTTGCTTTGATAAAGTGTAACCCTTAAGCCACTTCCCTAACTTGATCTTTCTAATATCTTCAAAAAGTTCTGAGGCTTATCACATTCTAATCTTGTCTGGCAATGTGACAAATGCCTCAGGGAAGAGGGGAAGGATATAACCTGTCTTCAGAGATTTATAGCATTTCAGGCATCACAAATCCTGTAGGACTTTTTCTGTTGTTCTTCTTTTTTGAGAAATAGAACTTTATAAATAATTTTGATATTATTAGCAGGAGCTAGCCATGTTATTGCTATTTATGAGAACTTCCAACAGCGCATTGTGTTTCATGCATGGAGGTGATGCCTTTGACCCACTCAGATGCAGGGGATGCGGGGTGTTTGTTCTTCAGAATCAGAGAGAATTTGTGCAGCTGTGGACCCAGGGCTGCCTAACTTCCTTTGTGAACAGTGGTGACCCTTTGTGAACTGCCTCGCCAGGGTCAAGGATGCTGGCTGAGACCATAGAGAAGGGTCAAAGTAGCTAAATACCTGCCTCGGCTCTAAGAGAATACAGACATAAAATGGAGATTTTGGAAAATGGAGATAAGATAAATTATAAAATGGAAATTTGGATCACACAACCTCTCCTTCCTGTTTTCTATTTTCATTAGTGCAAACATAGTCCTAAGTATGAGAAAAGATGTAAATAAGTTTGTGTGCTGAGTGAGGTCCTAGATGCAAAATATCTAAATTTTGGAATAGTTCCAATTCTTACCAATGGTGTCTAAAAATTTAAACACCCCCGTAAGTTTGAAAAATGGCTCATGAATTTTTCTTTTCTAACTGTACAAGAATGGCAGTCAGCACATTAAGACTGTGAAATAATATCTAGGGAACATAGACACAGTGATTGGTTGGATCTGAGCAAGGAATGTCCAGGTCATTTCCCTACACATAAGAGATTTCCATATATTATACTTTGCCATTTTTGTTAAATTAAGAAGATGCATGAAAGTATTTTTTTTTTTTTTAGGCATCACTGCCCTCAGGTGGTGAGAGTAGGAGGCCCAGCCTTTGCTCCTGGGAGCCAGAATTGAACCTCCATCCCAGTGGGCCGCAGTCCCGTGCACAACCACTACACCACCGGGGCTCAGCCCGCATGAAAGTATTTTGATATCAAAATAGAGCTTCAGATTTTAAGCTCTTGGGCAGTGAGTGCATTCCATATATAAATTGGTGTCACTTCCTAGAAGTCACCAGGAAGCATTTGAAATGAAATACAATGACCATGACAAGGAGGAAATGCTGTCCTCTTTGCCTAACTAATGCTCACAAAGGCTTGCCCTTTGATTGTCTTTCTCCAAGTGGAAGTATTTTTTGCTCTGAATGTTTGGTGCTCTCAGGTTCTGAATTTCCTCTAGAAGCTCCACTCTAAACCGCAGCCATAGAGCTAGGACTCTCAAGGATCAAAAATGTAGACAATTCATCCTGCCACACAGTACACCTGATCACACCTCAAGTTGACCTGGGTTTCGTTTGGTTTGATGACCCACAAGCTGTCTGACTGACAAAGTTGGTTAACTGTGCCTGCTTGCCCTTGTCACCATGCCTCTGCTCTGTGGGCCTAACCTGCTGCATGGGGCTCAGGCTGACCCCGCCTGAACCATATGTGGGAGGCACTGGCGGTGCCGTAGTAGAGTTCTCACCTTCCTGGTGGGAGGCCCAGCTTCCGTTCCCTGCTGATACAACTCGTGCACAGTCACCACCAAGCAGTGGTAGCTGAGTCTTGCTATCATGCTGCTGAATAAGCTTGCAGGGGAGCTTCCAGACAATGACCAACTGGGTAAAAAGACCTGGTAATCGGGAGTTGATTTTTTGAGAAGCGTGGGGTGGAGCTGCATGGGCCTGCTTCCATGCCGTTTTTCTCGGTGTTTTATGTGGTGAGCCCAAGCCTTGCTTGAGTCTGCTAATCTACTCGCCAAGGGCAGTTCTAACTCATGTTGTTCAAGGATCCACTGTGAATTATATATGAGGGAGAGATCAGTGCCTCTAATGTCAAAGGTCTAATGTCCTTCCCCAAACCAGTCAACCAATGGTAAGGATGTGCAGCACTCTGTGGTATTTCTTTCTGAGAGGATAGTTGTCATGAGCAGAGGGCCGACTACATGGCATCTCACACCCACCTCGTTATGGGCCAGCTCTCAGTCCACTATGGGAAATAATGTTCTTTCAATATGCCAAAGACAATAAAAGCCAAGAAATATCACTTTCCGACTTCCTGCAAGAAAATTTCTGAATGAGTTGTTTCTTTTTAGCAATGAACATTCAAATCAGCAGCGGCCCAGCATCCACTCCCAGCTGGCATCTGAGCCCCCAGGTGAAGCTGGTTAGGGGACCCAGACAAGAAATGTGCTGTTGGAAACCTGCACTGCAGCATTGTCCACAGCAGCAGCTGAATTTTATGCTGGCATTTTCTCATCTGGAATGTTATAAAGGAAGTTTTCCTTCAATCAAATAGTAGAAAATCTAAGCAGAAGCAAGTTGCCTTTGTTTGCTGTGTGTTTGCAACATTCACTGGTTGTCCTGCTCTTTCTCACCACAAGTGGCAATTCTAGACAAAGAATTGGGAGATTCTCTCTGTGCATAAACGTGGAGTTAAGAGGGCATAAGTACTTTGCAAAAGTATGCTTATGCTTTTTTACATAGGAATATGCAGTAATATAAGATGGATGCAGGGCTGCTCTGTCTTTAAGCAAAATAGCATTATTTTAACTTGAAGCTGTCGGGTCTGTACACTTAAAGCAAGAGCGAAACACACTTCTAATACGTAGCGTGTGTGTGGATGCTTTTATTCCGTCTTTGAAGACAATATCTACTTGGAAATCTGATTCTGAGGCTGTCATCACCACAATATGCCAATTACTAAGCACGTAAAGTGTCTCTCTAAAAGCCAATTTCAATGATTCCAGGCTGCTAATAGAATAGTCTAATCAAATTCCAAAAGCGACAGTTTTTTTTATTTCAAAATGTCAAAGCTGTTCACTTTTGAGTGAAAGAAAAAAGTGTGATAATTCTAGAATAAGCATCTTCGCGTGTGTTGGAAGGATCCTTTTTGAGAGGGGGGGAAGGAAAAAAAAACTCGTGGTTACATAAAATAGTCATGAAACCTAACATTTTGATTTGCTGGTTTTATAAAAACATGATGACTCCCACCAGAAACCTCAGCATTTTAATAACGCAAGTCTTCTGTGAGCTGTGCACAACAGATGCTGGGAAGGAAAGAGCCATGTCCTTATAACTCCCAAATCAAGTCTTCACTGGATAAGCAGAGGTCTTTTTAAAAGCAGCGCATTTGGAGAAAGGACTAGAAGGCCGTGTGTAAGTGAGTGACGTACAGCTCGGAGTTGGATTTGCTGCCTCGGTAATTGTCTTGTTTCTCCCCTTTAAGGGAAGCAGACATTGTAGGAAGGGCTGACATACTAGACATCATCTCCTCATTCATGTGGCGAGACCCCTAGAAGCTTAAGCTTGCAAGCCGTTTAGATTTTGAAATGCGCTTTCTCATACAATGTGACCAATTCCAGCTAACCTTTTCACGCATTTAGCAAGCACCTTTTTTTCCTTTGGAAAAGTTTTATTTTACATTAAATGATAGGTGTACCATTTGGGGGGGGGGGCTTCTTTTTAATCACTTTATCAAGCAGTTTTTTGAGTTATTCCTCAGTCTAGATGGCCTCCAGGTCACCCCACAAAGGGTCAAGCACACTGCATGTGTGTGGAATCAACTGGCTTTGCTTCAAAAGCATTCAACCATTGTGGTGAACCCTACCCTAGCTTCCTATTGCTTGGCTACCCCCAGGAGTCACCCTGGTAAAAGTTAATGGTGTGGTCTTTTGTCTGAACCCTATAAGCCTTTCAAGACAGAGCAGTGCCTCATCATATCTTGGGTGCCTGTCCCCCACAAGACATGCTCTGCTTTTATGGAGCCCTGGTAGTAGCTAGTGCTCAGTCCGTCAGCTGGGAGAAAGACGAGGCTTTCTCTTCCTCTCAAGAGACTTGGAGAGTCACAAGAGCAGTTCTTCAATGTGTACGGTCACTAAGAGTCAGCATCAACTCAATGGCCGTGACTTTGGCGTCTGAGAGGGTGTTGTTTCAGTTTGTTTTTGGTCTCACATAGCCTTCTCTACATTCAGCACGGTTCTAATACATCATTGCACTGGCCACACAGACAGTGTGCATGACCCCGAAGTTTATTGTGGAAGTTAGCAGTAAACAGTTGTGGAAGCTACAATTCGGTTGGAAATGCTCAGGATCGTGTTGATTAGTCAGGATAAGTTACAAAGCTCTTTCAGGGCTGTTAATAAATGCCCAACTAACATGCCACTTCTCTGTAAGCCTCAACCCAGATCTCTGAGTAAGTGCAAAGGCGTCCACCCAGGAAACCTCCCACTAAAGGCGTGCCGTTCCAGCTTCGTGGCAAACCCAACTCCTCAATACGTGCCCAGTGGCATCCTACTACACACACCAGCCTCTGGCCCCAAAGCATCCAGCTTCGCCCCATTCTGTGGTCTGAGAAACCCACTGCTCTGGTTTATACTCTGATTCCAATTGTGCTACTGCTCCCCTCACACTTTTCTGATGGGACAGCTGCCTCCTGGATCACGGAGCTTCACTGCCCAAGTATCGCAGGGTCCAGAGGGCATGCTCCACTCTGACTCTTGCTGGGAGTGAGATTCTCCCCCGCCCTCTACCCGCACCCCCCCCTCCTGCTTCTCAGAGGACTCATTTTATACCCAACAGAACGGAAGTCACAATCAATCTGGTTACAAACACTCACAAAGGAAGCCTATCAGTCTTTGCCCCCATTTTCTCTTACCCAAGATGCATCAGAAAGACGCTGGCCAGAAGAACCATAAATAATTCACAGTCTTGCTCCTATCATATTGTACATGCTCAAAAATGTGTGGTGAAGAAAATATAAATGTAATTATAAAATACCTTCAAGTGTACAAACCCAAACACCTGTGTTATTCTTCTCAATCTTACTTGAGACCCATTGTTAGGTTATATATGCATATGGACTTTGGTCCATATATGCATATGGACTAATTATTGAACTCAGTTGTTAAGGTCATTTAACAAAAATTCATTAAGGCTGGACTTTGTACCATACCCTGTTTATGAGTAAGAGTCAAGGCACAAGAACAACCTTGTAGGCGTCTGCACATTTCGACCCTGGCTGTGAGGCTGACTAGCTGAATGATCTAGATCAAGTCACTCCTTCCCTTTGGAAAGAGGGGACAAATAATAAATTGGTTGTGATGGAATCAATTCCAACTCCGATATGCCAGAGTAAACTCTGCTCCATTGGGTTTGTGATGGCTGTGACCTTGCTTCAGATAATCGGGGTGAGTCATTTGCACCATTTATAGATCCCTTATAGCAGCAGTCCTCAACCTGTGGGTCAAAACCCCTTTGGGGCCGAGTGACCCTTTCACATGCATTGCCCGATTCATAACAGAGGCAAAATTATAGTTAAAAAGTAGTAATGAAAATAGTTTTATGATTGTGTTGGGGGGGGGTGGGGAATGGCAGTCACCACAACGTGAGGAACTGTATTAAGGGGTCACAGGGTCCAGAGGCATGAGGAAGGTTGAGAACCACTGCCTTACAGGGCTGTTGTGAGAATGAGAGGAAGTGCTTCATGTAAAATGGTTTGAATTGATGTTGTTTATTGTTATTGTGGCTGTGATAGTGGTGGCTGATAGCAGAAAGAACGAAGACAAGTAAGTCATGACATTCAGCTTGACAGAGAGCCTCTTCCCCCAAGGTCTTACCAGCTTCCAGAAGGATTTGGGGTTTCTCCTCCTTGCATGGAAGTCAAGGAGATCTTTCAAGCCGAGAGTGGGCTGTGATGAAGTCTGTAACTTTTTGTTTCTGCCTGAAGGGTGGAGAATTCAGCTAATTCAACAAGCAATTGCATAAGGCAACTTTGTGAGTAGCCACTTGAATGTAATCAATAGGGCTTTATGTCTAATTCACAGAAAAGAATATGGATTGTATGCATGAACTGAGGTGAGGTGGTAAATGTTTGTACTTACCTTCAAAGTGGAATTAAAAGATATATAATATTATAAACCTACCCTCAGGCTGTTTATAAAGAAAATCAAATTTAGTGACTAAATGGTGAAAGGCATGATTCTCTTTTGCTCGTTGATCCCCTTAGAAAAATACATGGTCTATGTGCACCAGGGTTACCAGTCAGGTTCTTACTAATTCTGAGCAAACAAGTATCATATAAAGAGAATGCTGTACAGAAATAATACTCATCCGAAAAGCATTCTAGAAAGAGAATTTTAAAAATCTGTTCTTAAATAAATCATCTCTATTTCTTATTCTTAAAGCTTTAAGATGTCCATTTGATAGATTTCAAAATATTGTGCTAAATCATAAAAAATGACAATGAGAAAACCCTAGCTCTTATGCACATTGAACTTGACGTAACAGTTGAAATAATAATTTCTGTTCTAATTTATATACACAGATATTTTTAAAGAAATGGTGTATATGTACTGTTTTGGTAGATTTATGTTGTAACACACTTTTAGTTTTAAAGATGGGGATTTAAAAAGCAATGGCAAAAAAAAGAAAACATGTTATCCATATATTAAAATATAGTAATACCATTTAAATTTGAAAAATATTTTCCAGCTACTCGTTGCTATTGAATTGATTCACCACAACTTAATTAGTTGCATCAGAGTAAAAGTGGTTTTCAAGGGCTGATTTTAGGAAGTAGATCCATAGACTCCACTACTCATCACACAATGGTGGCTTGTGTGTTGCTGTGATGCTGAAAGCTATGCTACGATTATTTCCAATGCCAGTAAGTTGGGGAAGTATCAGCAGAGCTTCTAGATTAAGATAGTTTAGGAAGAAGAACCTGGAAGTCCTCTAAAAAAAAGTTGACCACTGAAAACTTTATGGGTAGCAGCAGCACATTGTGAGATATCACACCAGAAAATGAGCCTCTCGGATTGGAAGACACTCAACATACATCTGAGGAAGAGCTGCCTCCTCAACTCTACTGTTGACTTTCAAGATGTGGCTAGAAAAAAGTTTGGAGAGCGGGACCTTCATTTACAGATATGAGGTGATGCAAAATGAAAAGAAATAGATGTAAACATCTTTAATAATGAGGATATAGAATATACAAAGTATGCATCTTGGAAAAATTGGAAGTCATCAAAAATTAAATGGAATACTTAAAGATTGATGTGCTGGGCTTTAGTTAGCTGAAATGGACTGTTATTGAACATTTTGAGTCAGATAGTCACTTGGGTCTATATGTTGGGAAAGAGAAATCGATGAGGAACAGTGTTGCGCTCATCATCAAAAGGAACGTTTCAAGATTTTCCCTGAAATACAGTGCAATCAGTAATAGGAAAAATCTACGCACCTACAAAAAAGGTAGATTAATACAATTATTAGTTATAGTTATGCCCAAGTTGAAGAAATGAAAGATTTCTACCACCTCCTGCAGTCTGTAATTGATCAAACATCACAAGGTGCATTGATAATTGCTAGTGACAGGAATGTGAAAAGTGGAAATAAAAAAGGATTGGTACTTAGAAAATACGACCTGGGGGATAGAAACTACATGAAGATCACATGACAGAATTTTACAGAACACAACTTACTCAATGGGGATCTTGTTTTTTAACAACATAAAAGGCAGGCTTCCTTGGACACAGGAATCAAATAACCTAGGGCTGTGGGAAAAGATGATAGAGATATTTAAAATTCCCAGTCAGAAGAAGGTGGGGGACAGTTGAGGAAGAGCCATCAATTCTGTAAGTTCAAGTTGAAATGGAACTGCAACATGTTCATCTCAATCTAGGTACAACCCTGAGTGTGCCCCCCCTGACCATTGAAGAGCAGGCTTTATGGGTGGAACACTCGTAACCTAAAACCGGACTAGTTGTGGGAAGACATCATAAACGAAGAAACTGAAAGGCCGAGGGCTGAGCCCTGGTGGCCTAAGTGGGTGAGTGCAGGACTGCGACCCGCGGGCTTGGCGGTTCAAATACAGCGGCAGCTCTCAGGAGCAGCGCTGGGTAGCTCCCACGACCACCAAAGGGCAGTGATGCCCCCCCCCCAAAAAAAAGAAACTGAAAGATCATGAAAAAAGACCAAGAGAAAGAACAAAATGAAAAAATGGATGTCAGAATGTAGAGGAGCTAAAAATAGCTGTAAGAAATGATGAAGTAACAGAACTAAACAGATTTCTAAAGACAGCTGTATAAGAAGAAGGAGAAAGGACAGTTCTATAAGACAAATGGCAGTAGTATAATAAAATATGAAAATATCTGGAGTTAGAAAACCAAAGGAGGGGACAGCGGGGAGGGAGGGGACGGGATGATGTGCTGATATCAGGGGCTCAAGTGGAAAAGCAGAGATTTGGAGAATGATGACGGCAGCAGGCACTCGAAGGTGCTTGCACAGTATATGTATGAGTGTATTGTGATAAGTGATGGACGAGCCCCCAATAAAATTATTTTTTAAAAAAAGAAAACCAAAGGAAAGAACATGTCACCTTTCTCAAGGCGAAAAAAGTGAGGAAAAAACAAAAGCTTTGAGTTTCAATATTGAAGGAATCTGTGGGCAAAAAATTGAAAGGCACAGGAGATTCAAAGAAGATGGAGGAAATATAGAGTCTTTGTACCAAAAAGAATTGGTTAGTGTTCAACCATTTCAGGAGTCAGTACCCAGAGGCGAACATAATGCTTGACCCAAATACAGCATCAGTGAGAAAGGGAAAGCTCCTCAATGAGACAGACAGGCATAAAGGTGACAAGAGGCTCACACAGAGCAACCGCCGTTTCATTCTGGTGTACACAGACAGTTTTGGAACTGACTCAATGCCATCTAACAACAGATCCACTCCCCTTTCTTCCAGAGCACCTATACTGATAGGACTGTTGTGCGTTTGTCTTTTCAAATTTCTCCACAGTAAGAATGATAGGTACCAGGTAGAAGGCACTTTCATACATGTAAGGCTTATATGTGTTATCTCTGGATCTTCACCATAATAGGTAAAATGAAATCCATTCCAAGAGCCTTCATCGTATCAGCTCATTTAATCACTGGTCTTCATTTTTCAAAGAAAGGACTTGAGGCAAAAAGGTTCAGTAAGTAGCCCTGCAGCCACCTGGAGAAAGTGGTAAAACCAGGTTTAAACATAAACATTCTAACCCGAAAGTCCATTTTCTATTTTTTTAAAATCATTTTATTGGGAGCTTATACTAGTCTTATCACCATCCGTAAAGCCATCCATTGTGTCAAGCACATTTGTGGCCATCATCATTCTCAAAACATTTTCTTTCCACTTGAGCCCTTGGTATCAGCTTCTCATTTTTCCTTCTCCCTCCCGACTTCATGAACCCTTAATAATAATCTAAACTTTTTTTCATGTCTTACTCTGACCAATGTCTCCCTTCCACTATTTTTCTGTTGTTCATCCCCCTGGGATCATTGTGACCAGTTCCCCCTATCTCCCACCTACCCACCCCGCCTTAATCTTACCCTCCTGGTATGGCTACTCTCAATATTGGTCCCAAGGGGTTTATCTGCCCTTGATTCCTGTGTTTCCAGCTCTTATCTGTACCCATGTACATGCTCTGGTCTAGCCAGATTTTAAGATACAATTGGGGTCATGATAGTGGGGGGAGAGGGAGGAAATATTAGCAGAAAGTTGTGTGTTTCGTTGGTGCTATACTGCACCCTGACTGGCTCATCTCCTCCCCTCAACCCTCCTGTAAAGGGATATCCACTTGCCCACAGATGGATTGTGTCTCCATTTGGCACTCCCCCTCATTCAGAATGATCGTTTTTTTTGTTCTGGGTCTTTGATGCCTGATACCTGATCCTGTCAAAACCTCATGATCACACAGGCTGCTGTGCTACTTTCATACCTTCCATACAGGCTTTGTTGCGTGTCAGCTAGATGGCTGCTTATTTATCTTCAAGCCTTTATGACTCCAGACTCTGTATCTTTTGATAGCCAGGCACTATCAGCTTTCTTCATCACATTTGCTTATGTACTCACTTTGTCTTCAACAATTGTGTCAGGAAGGTGAGCATCATGGAATGCCAGTTAAAAAAAACAAAGTGTTCTTGCATTGAGGGAGTATCTGAGTGGAGGCCCAATGCCCATCTGCTACCTTAATACTAAACCTAGAAGTTTATGTACATAGATCTATTTTCCCATTATCATAAATAAATATATTTACATATGTGCATACTTGTATTGAGACCTCTACAAATGTCCTTTGCCCCCTAGCTCTTTCCTCTACTTCCTTTTACTTCCCTCTTGTCCCACTATCATGCTCAGCCTTCATTTGCGTTTCAGTAATTCCTCTGCATTACATTGCCCTTGATCAAGACTTACCTGCCACCTGTAAACTCCTCACCATTGATTTTAGATCACTTGCCGTTCCCTTGTCCCTGGGTCTTTTAACACCCACTCCCCACTCCCTACTCCCCTACCCCTTCCCCATATCCCCCTGGAACTGTTGGTCCCATTGTTTTTTCCTCCAGATAGTTTATCCCACCTTTCTCATCTAGATACACATGCAGAGATGATAATATGCACAAAATCAAGACAGAGCAAAACAAAGCAACAAAAGGAAACAAATCAACAACAGCAAACCAATGACAAAAAGAAAAGAAAAGCCTACAAACAGTTCCAGGTCTGTTTGTTAACCTTTAGGGTCTGATAGAGTGCTACACCCTGGCCCCAAAGTTTATTTTTGGTATTCCCTGGGGACTTCATTGCTCTGTTCCACTTGCTATTCAGTTGCACTCCCTTAGTGTTTCACCTCAGTGTGATAGGGTCAGAAGGACACAATTCCCACACTGTGTGTCCACTGTTCTCTCCTGGAGCACTGTGAGTCAGTGAGGGATGCCGTGTCTCACAGTGGAGCTGGCCCTATGGTCCTCTGTGCATTGGCAGCTCTGAGCGGGAACATCACTGGGACATGGGGGGGTCAGGGTCTGCTCCCCTCTCTCTTTCTCCCCCTTCATTTGCTCCTGTGTGCTCTGATCAGACTTGCCCCTCTCCCTGAGCTATAGTTTCAGGGCTGTCCTCTGAAGGGAATTCTTTTCCAGGAGAGGGGCAGGGGCTGTCTAAGTAGTCAAGAACCCACTTTCCACTCTATTTTAACCACTCTATTATGGCATCTCTCACTCCTTAGTGTTCAGACTTTCTAAATGTGTCTGTATTTTACAGGGCATGAAACAGAGGTTAGGTAACCTGCTCAAAATAGCTCAGATGGTAAATGGCAGTCCCTCTGATGTCAATGCCAATAGACACTACTGGCCTTTGTGGCCCCACTGGGTTCCTTAGCTCACTAAGCTGACTCACAGAACTCACGAAGAGGGCTATCCTCACTATAATCTCGGTGAGATACCCACAGAAAGACGTCCAGGAGTGCTTGACGGCTTGAGCAGCACATATTCTGTGATGGGAACAGTACAGAGAGGATTCGCTTGACCCCTGCGCAAGGATGCACACGCACTCATGAAGCGTTTCAAAATAAACGGTTGAATGGGAAACTAATTAGCTCTATAAAATTCACCCAAACCACTTCAAAATGTTTTGTTTGGGTTTTTTTTTTAATGGCATACAGGAGGAGAGGCACAAATGAGCTCTGGGGTTTGTTTTTGGCATAGAGCTCCATGTGTCTGGAGATGCACTGGCCTCCCACGGTGCATCATGAATCTAGAAACCCAGAGGGAAGCTCCCAGACCCAGGACCTTTATCACAGTCATCGGGGTGGCACTGTGCCTATCTGCATGACTGGGACGTTAGTATCTAGCCAATGACCGGTTGAGTCACTGACTGTGCACAAACGATCCCAGCCCATCGTGACCTCCCTGTATCGCTGAAGTTAATTTGCCAGGTGTGGTGCTTGGCCTCCCAACCCCCTTGCATGTGTTTTAGTGTTGCTGGCTGTTTTGGAAAACAGATACCCTTAGATTGCCGGGGAATTCCAAGGGCTATTTTCAGAAACCAGGGACAAAAAGGCAAAATTGAGTTCTTTGTCTTACACAATTACACACAACAATGGGCATATTTGTTTGGAGTTTTTGTTAATTTTGGGGGGAAATTTTTAAAAAATATATTAAGGCTGATTAAGGAGATGGCATTCAAATATTCCTAGTCTAAGAGGCCATTTCCCTGTTTTCCAGAAATTTGTTTTCTCTCAAATTGAACCCTTGGTCCATACACATCGCTGATAACTACTGTCAAATGCTGCTATGCCTCACTACCGAAGACCAACTTTTATTTCCGTCCTGGACTCATTTGTAACGTGGAGGAGAGCTACATGCCTTCCTCCTGGGGTGCTGCCACTGTAGGGATTCCTGAGACTCTTCCTCCTGCGTATGAGAATAAAAGCAACAGAAGAGCTTCCATCTGTGGGTCAGGGCTCGTGGAGCTGCCGGGGAAGCGTTGGACTGCTAACCACAAGGTCAGGAAAAAGACGAGACCACCCGCTCCATCGAGAGACCCTGCTGTAGACTCACTCTGAAAGGGAGTCAACTTGATGGCAGTCGCTCTGCTTTTCAGTTTGTTCTAGGACTGGTGCTCAGCGCTTTTCCTAGAGAATTTAATTCTCAAAACCTCGACAGCCGAGGCTGTTATTTTTCAGAAATGGGAAATAAACCAGAGTGGCATGAAGTGAGTTTCATGAATGGAGGCAGACTCGTGTGGATTCCGTTCAGAATCTCTCAGACTTCCCTACACTCTTACTCATTAACTCCCATGCCACTCTGGGGGTGAAGGCCCTTAGTCGTGACTAGTTACAGGGTGAGAACGAGACTCTTTTTCAGGAGATGTAGGATGTCAGGAATCAACTGCAGGAATGCAAAGCCCTTCGTTATGTTGGTGGAAAACTGTGCAGGTGTCTGTTTATGAAATAACTGGGCTCCAGCAGAGGACTTGCTCTGAAGCAGACAGTGGACCGACTTCTTTTCTGAGTAGAAGATATCCAAATAAACATCCCCTCCTCTCTTGGGCCACACATGGAGAAAAGAAGCCAGGCTTCATTTTATTGGCCCTAGCCCCAAACGTGTGTGCTCTTCGCTCCTCATTCTTTATTTATCTGCCATCGAACAGACATGGCACCCTTATTCTTTACAGGTGGGTCAATATTTGCAGGCATTTGAAGGAGACGTTGTTGACTCCTGTTCTGCGACCTGCTGTGTAACAAAAGCCGCCTGTTTCTCGGGGACCTTTCCCATCTGCTAGCAGAACCGCAGTCCGTAGGATCAGGGGCCTAGAAGGATGGATGGCCAGTTCAAAGGACGTTTGTTTGGAGGGCTCAAAGCCATCTTCCTGTGTAGGAGGAAAAGAAAATAATTCCACTGCACACAGGTATCAGACCAAAAGGCAGATATGTGGTTTTTGCCATAGACATTTTTTTTCTCCATCCTTACCCCCCCTCTCTCATGATCGCCTTAACATTTGATGTGTGATCACAACCATCTGTACAATTATAGTTATTTAACCTCCTGCAAGTTTAAAATTGAAGGTTACATAGGTGCATATTAACAAGGGTGGTGCTGATAAATAAAAAATAGAGGCAGCTGATCAAAACAGCATTTTTAAATTAATGAATGCGATTGGCTTTAATTATGAAAAAAATACATATGTCTAGCAGGCTTCCTCAATACGGCTCTTTTATGCTGACGGAGGCACATTCTTCCCTCAAATAATTGCAGAGCTCAGCTTTATCATTAAGCAGATGGTTTCTATTAATTCCCAAAGAAAGTAAATGATTGCAATTAGCCAAATACTCAAAACTTGAGGATTTTAGAGTTCAGTCTTGCTACTTTAGGCATGAATCTGTGTGTCCTCCCTTTTCATACCAATAGATACAAAGATGAGCAGCCTGTTGTGATAATTTCAATAGGCACCACACACACACACACACACACACACACACACACTTTTGAGATAGCTTTTAAGTGTAATTTCAAGAGTTCACTAAGTTCTCACAGCTAAGTACTAAATTCTACTTGCTTTGTGAATCCTAACTTTTTTTTCTTGTTGTTTTGTTAGGGGAAAGATTGATTGAAATTTGAATAAATCAGCTTCAAAGAGTTCAAAAATTCCTTTTAAATTTATATGGTATGATAGAAGTTATTTCCTTGAAACAAATAGAATTTTAACTCTTTCCCTAATCTACAACTCATGTGAGACTTTCTTATTGGTAGTTCAAAGCAAAAGACAAGTTGATACAGAAATTTCCTGTATACATTCTGACACACACACATTTTTGTAATGGATTTTCTAAAATGTATTAGTTTTTGACTGACTAACATTGATTCTTCACTTGCTCATTTGAAGATTTCCTCATTCACTCAAGATGTTTTTTTGGTCTGGCTGGGCCACTTTGTGCCAGGTGTTGCGTCAGGAAAGAGAACGCTATCAAGGAGCCTACAAATCGAGTGAGACAACAGACATGACCAATCACAATACCCTGAGTGAGGTCCACGGGCAGGGGGAGAGAACCTTGGAGCCAGTAGTGTTTAAGCAGTTTCCCAAGTTGTCATCAAGATGGGAAGAAGAGTGTGTGCAAGACAGGGAGGCTCCAGAGCGGGGTAGGTCAAGGGACCTCTTGCTAATTAGATGTTGTTGGAGTACAAATTTCAAGGGGAGAGTGTTGGAAATGCAGGTCAGACTGGTAGGCTGGGGCCAGATAATGATGCCTGTCTTGGACCAGGTTCTCCAGAGAAGCAAAACCAGTGAGAAATATTTATAGGGAGAGAGCGAGCCCTGGTGGTTTAGTGGTTATGTGTGGGGCTACTACCTGCAAGATCAGCAGTCCCAAACCACCAGCTGCTCCACAGGAAAACACTGAGGCTTTCTACTGCCATAAAGAGTCTTAAAACCCACAGGAACAGTTATCCCACCCTGTCCTATAAGGTGTCTGTGAGTCGGAATTTACTCAATAGCCATGAGCTTCCTGTTTATATAGAGAGATAAAGATATAATTTGTGGGCTGAGCCCCGGTGGCATAGTGGTTGTGCGCGGGACTGCGGCCCACTGGGATGGAGGTTCAATTCCAGCAGTGGGGCTGGGCCTCCTACTCCCACCATCAGAGACCAGTGATGAAAATTTTTTTGATTGAGTGAATGAGGAAATCTTCAAATGAGCAAGTGAAGAATCAATGTTAGTCAGTCAAAAACTAATACATTTTAGAAAATCCATTACAAAAATGTGTGTGTGTCAGAATGTATACAGGAAAGTTCTGTATCAACTTGTCTTTTGCTTTGAACTACCAATAAGAAAGTCTCACATGAGTTGTAGATTAGGGAAAGAGTTAAAGTTCTATTTGTTTCAAGGAAATAACTTCTATCATACCATATAAATTTAAAAGGAATTTTTGAACTCTTTGAAGCTGATTTATTCAAATTTTCAATCAAAAAAATTAAAAAAAAAGATATAATTTGTAGAACTAAAGATTGATCCCAAGCTCACGACCAACACGTTAATTCCAATTCATAGCAACCTTATAAGAACTGTTCTTGTGGGTTTCCAAGACTTGTTCTTTATGAGAGTGAAAAGCCTCAACTTGCTCCTGCAGAGCCTCTGGTGGCTTTAAACTCCCGACCTTGACATTAGTAGTCCAATGTTCAACCATGACGCCATCAGGGTTCCCTCGCAGATCTATAGATTTCAGTAGCAAGGGAGAGGCTATCCTATCTCCAGGAGATTTTTCACATTGTAGAGCTGGAAATCCTCAAGTCCATGTGTCAGACATTGGGCAGAAGGCTTCTCTTCACTCATGTAGGGGCTGGTGACTCTGAATCAGCAGTGCGGAGGGCAGGCTGCTGGATTAAAACCCCAGAACCAGGGCTCAGGTGATGATGACCGATGTAGGATCCAGAGCAAGTGCGTGCGGTTTCCCAGAATATCCATACATGTTTTAGATGTTGGTCAGACCCTTGGGTATACTTCCTTTACAATTGACTGCCTGATGACAGAATAGGGGGTGATTATAACATTATAAACTGTCATTACATAACTGCCAAACCCCTGAGTAGCATGGTCCAGCAAGGTCGATACATAACTTTCAATATCACAAAGCCCTTTTTCGGCATTGCGAAAGATCAGTTAAGATCTGCTCCTGTCGGTCATGCCTGTTGCAGCAGCAGTTTGGAAAACAGATAGAGGAGGTAAAGTCAGACTGGGGAGATGAGTGAGCAGTCTATTGACAAGACGTAGTGAGGAGAAAGAAGAATCACTGGTGACCAGTATGCGTGTGATGCGGGCAGCTGTTGGAAACTAGGGTGAGCAAGGAGGAGCAAGGCAGTGTCTTTAAGGCATGCAGGTGGAGCAGGCCGACATAGAGCAAGCGAGGAAGACGTAAGGAAGGGTGTCTAGCTGATCCTGGGTATAAAAGACAGAGGTGACTGAGTGGGACTGAGCCTGAACTTCTGCTTATGACTTCTGAAACTAGGTGAAGATAAACCTGCCCCCACCCCCCCCCAAAAAAAAAAACAACAACTTGTTTTTCTCTGCATTTTCTAACGTAAATATTCGCCATTTCGTATCCACACTCACTGCCCAGTATGTGGATTCCTTGGAAGCTTGCTTATCTGATGCATGTTCCTGAGCAGACTCCAGCAGCACCACTTGATGTGATAACCGGGGGGATGACAGAACCCTGAGCTGGGTGGAAGTTGTTCATCACCAAGACCTTGAAAACCATTGTTGGAGCTTCCTGTGGGGAGAGATAACCTTTATCTAGAAAGCTAGAAGTTACTCAAGTTCTCTCCCATCTCTTTGTGCCACCTCACAAACTCAGGAGACACAGATGTACATTTTTCTCATAATTGAAAATGAGGTTGGGCATTTGACAGGACAGTGCATTCTTAATGTATGAAATAATGACCACTGCTATCTCCCTCTCCTGTCCCTCAACTTTAAAGACCTCACTTCTAAGGCCCAGCCCACGTCCCTCTTCTTCAGTTCTTTGATCTTACCTCTTGACTGCAGGCCCCACCTAAGCTCCCATAAAAACAGAGTACCAAACCCATTGGTACTATGGAGTCTATCCCATTGCATCACAACCTGATAGGGCAGAGTAGAAGGCTTTCTGACTGGGTTTCCACGATTGTGGAGTCTTACAGAGCAAACCACCACATCTTGCACCCTGAGAGCTGACGGAAGCTAACCGACTCTTTGGTTTGCAAATGAGTGCTTAATCACCATGCCTTACAGTAATTATTATATTGCTCCTTCATTTGCCACTTCATGTATGCTATCTTGTGTTGTTAATTAGTCTACTGTGCATGGCTGCCTTATGCTCCTTCTAATTTGAAATCCCTTCATGGAATACTCTGTATTATCCTCTTTGATCCAACACTTCAACTGTTCTCTTCCCTTATGCCTAGGAAACACATAATAAGTACCTAGTCTATTGAGATATAATGTGAGCTTTTTCTATAGTGTATAATTTTGGTGACAAAGAAAATGTATGGTTTTTCTTTTCTTATATAATAACCCATTCATGGGTGATCCACTCACTGCCTGTGGCCCTTCTGTATCTATTATGCCACAGCATCTGCCCAAAGACCACCTGGACATGGTGCCAGCCTCTTTTACAGAGGGATGCACCCAAATGAGACACTTTGGAGTAGCATACCATTGCCACCTGGTCAATCTGACTCACAGTGACACTGCAGGATAGCGTACAAGGACCCATGGCAGTGGTTCTCAATCTCCCGAACACCGCGAACCTTTCACATGGTTCTTCAGGTTGTGGTGCCCTCCCCCGGCCCCCAACCCTAACATTATTTTTGTTGCTACTTCATCACTGTAATTTTGCTACTATTATGAATCAGGCAACCCCTGTGAAGAGGTCGTTCGACCCCCAAAGGGGTCGTGGCCCACAGGTTGAGACCCACTGCCCCATAGGGTTTCCAAGGCTATATAATCTTCCTGGAAGCAGACTGCAATTTCTTTCTCCTGCAGAGGGATTGGGGGGAGGGAGGGTGAAACCACTGACCTCTAGGCTAGCATCGGAGCTTTTCATAACTGCGCCACTGAGGCTCCCGTTATTAGCAACACAACCCAGGTTATTCTGTCTGCTCCAAGACGTGGCTCGTCCCTCTGGAATCAGTCTTACTTTTGCTTGTCAGAATATGCCTTAGGTGTGGGTTTGACTTCACTCACCTCTAAGAGTTCTTCCAACTCCACGATTAGATTTATCATGCAGACAGCATTACAGGGAGAGAAGTTATTCCAACTACCATAGTAATTTTAATTCAACTTTAGATTACATGTATTAGTGAGAGTAAATGAACAATTGTTCGCTACAACTCATGGGGGGGCACTCAGTAAATATTTTGTCAGAATGTTTAGCAAAGTGATGAGTTTGAAGGCTTCTTGTTCTTTTATGACAAGTATTTTAACATGATGTATATGAAAAGCACCAAGACAGACAACCTGGCAAAGAAACAAACAAAATAAAACAGGGAAAAATTTATGACAAATCCCAAAACTGCATCTTTCAGGCAGTAACCTTGAAATCTTAGGTGTTGGGCTGGTTAGAAAATTGGATGCTTATCGAAGTCACCTTGAGGGTTCTCAAGGACTAAGGGGCAGACTAACCACGTAAAGAAAGCCACGTGGAGGAGGATATTTAATGCCTTCATCCATTTGCCTCAAATATTCCCAAACGCCAGATAACTTGGAGAGTCAGCATCAAGTCAGGTGAAAAGTTCCTTCCATCGTATGAATCTGTTTCCATTTAACTTTTATTTATGTCTAACCACTCCCATTTTGTCTCTGTATCAGATGATTTTGTCTGTGATTGATTACCAGTCCATTTCAAATTTATGTATACTGGGATTCAATTAACTTTCCCCTTAAGCAATGTGTTTTGAGACATGTTAATGAGGTGGGAGTCTTTTCAGAGTATTCATAATTTATGCCTTCTTTTTTTTGGCTTGGCATCAAACTTTGAAATTCTCCAAGACAAGGGTTGGATTTCTGAGCCACCATGTCTCCAGGGGAAGGTCACCCATACATTCTCCGGTGGATTTGATCTGCAATACTTATGAAAGATCACTTTCTTAAATCGAAATTCTCGTTCTCTACTACAGATCAGGAATTTACCTGATTTCTCACTGCGCTCCTCACCCTATTTTTGCTGTAATTTTTTTTTCACTTAGCCATGCAAATTCATCTCAAGAAGTCACTCGCTGGCAGCCAATTCCAACTCACTGTGACTCGGTAGGCCAGAACAGAACCACCCCAGCCAGGTTTCAAGGCTGTACGTCTTTACACAGGAAATGGCCACTTCTGTCTCCCAGAGAGCACCTGGTGGGTTTGAACTGCCTTCCATCCAGTTAGCGGCCCAGCACCAATTTAGCCCGGCCCCCTTAGTTTCTAGAAAGCTCTCCTTTAAAAAAAAAAAAAACACCTTAATTTGTTCAGTTTGGGGTGTTTTGAACCAAGGTAAAGATGATCAATTTAATAGTTGTGTGACTTTGGTAAATATATTCTGTATTCCGCTCAATGTATATTAAATATGAAAAACTGAAGAATCGGGATAGCTTTCTGCATGAGTGATTCTGCCATTCACCCAATGACATTAAATCCCCACGCATTTTAATTAATTTTTGTTTGTTTGTTTTTTTACCACACATTTTTAAAGACCCATTAACTGAGTAATAGACACTCTCCGAGTTCCACCTTTCCCCACTTCTCCAGCACCAGAGAAAGAAAAAGCAACCAATCCTCATCTGCTGTCATGGAAATTCAGAGAACCAGACTCACATGTTAAAAGCAACTGATTGTACTCTATATTATGTTGAAATATGACGGTAAATGCCAAAAGAGAAAGCTAACATTACAAGGTGTTGCCTCTGCTGATCAAAAATCTGCTGTTTCTGGTGTTGCCTTGTGGCATCATTCACTTCTAAAAGCATGTGCATAGTCGTTCCTCAGAGAGAATAAAAAATTCTTCAACCAGAACTGGCTTTACTAGACAGCATTGTTTCCTTAAGCTCTGGGTAGAGACTGCTTTCTGTCCCTTTCCGGATGGGGCCGCCTTTCCTGCAATGGATAGAGACTGTTTCTACGTGGCATTTGTAAAAGAGAGAGTCCTGGACTTACTTGTAGCTTAGTCCATCCTTGCAATATTGGGGACCCAGTGGGAGGAATTTTCTCCCCCCAAAGTCTGAAGGTTGTGGGGAGGATTTGAATTGGTGGGAACCTGAAAGACCATCAAGAAAAATTCACAAATGTAAATAAATAAATAACCTCCCCACCCCCCTGCAAAAGCTTCAGTTTTACAACATCCCTGACTTCAACAAAGGCCTGGAGACCAGCGTCTCAGTGAAACCTAGCACCCTCACAGCCAGTCTCTTGGGACTTGTTTCTCACAGGTCTGGCTCACACTCTACCCAGGGAAGATTACATGGGTGTCGCTTCCGGCTCTGCCACTTAGTATCACGCTATTTCCTACATAAGCCACCGACCGTCCTTTCAGAGCCTTATTTTCATGGTTGGAGGAAATAATTTTACCAAGCTCGCATCAGGATTGTGTTTCAAGAGAGTTCTGGTGTGAGTCAGTAACCTGGGAAGAGCTGTCCTAAGGTGGTGTTTCGTGACTGTCTAGACGTCGCTCCCTGCATGCTGTCTGTCCCTGGAGAGGGGGATGAATTCCTGGTTGTTTGCACTGTCATCAACGCTGTGTCCCTTCACCAGATAGATATAATGTGACCATGATAGATGCTTAACCAGACTTTGCAGTCATTAGCAGCACCTCTTGCCCTGAAAAAGAGCAGAAGGGGGTCTTCTCTGCCTCAGCCCTGCGTTTCGTAAGAAAACAGAGGGGTGGCACCATTCCTGGTAGATAAGGAAGGGCAAGAACAATTCTGTGTCCTGGATAAGTCAGCAGCCTAAGTTATACACAAAGAGGCTTCTAAAAATTCATGGGAAATTTGAAATGATGATTAGAATTTTAGAATTTTTTCCACAAACATTTTGAAGCCCCCTCCTATATAATTTCCAACTTCATTCCTACTTTATTCTTTGCCTCCTGAACCTTTCCATCAGCGTCCCCATCACTAAAATCTTCTAGAAGCCTTCCATCACTGACTGTATTTGGAAAGGTATCTATTTCTCCAAATTGCCCTTGGGGATCTGTGAATCGTTTTCTCTCTGATGAGAGGTACAGAGTGATTCCAGGTACACAGGTTTTTTTCAAAACAAAAGTCCAACTACCTCCTCGATTTTTCTCATAAGTAGAGGTTTTGAATGACCTAGTGAATGATCTTGAAATACTAACACAAAGCAGAGAGTTTTAAGGGACCTGGTGGGGGTAGAGGGAAATATTTCATGGCCACTGAACTGTGGGGGAAAAAAAATCTCTTTCGGATCTAATAAAAATAGTTACCATTCGGGCTGAGCCCCGGTGGCATAGTGGTTGTGCGCAGGACTGCGGCCCACTGGGACGGAGGTTCAATTCCAGCAGTAGGGCTGGGCCTCCTCCCACCACCGGAGAGCCGTGATGCCAAAAAATAATAATAATAATAATTACCATTCACTTAGATTTCCGTGTGCTAAATGTATGTTCACTGTGTTTGGGTGTCCTAAGTCCGTTGTGCATCCACACTGCCTAACACACCAACTCTTTTTCCCATGCTGCAGATGAAGTCCACATTAAGGCCTAAAGAGGTAGCTAATTTCCCCTTGGGCGCCATAGAGAAGGGCCTGAGTGGAGAATCCATAAGCGATCAGTGTCGCCAGACCAAGCTCTTCATGTTCCACGGCTGCCATGTTACAGTCAGAACAGCTTCCGCTTCTCCTGGGGCAAAAAGAATGCTGTCTCTTGGTTATTCTTCCCAGAGGTGAGTGGGAGTTTTAAGAATCTTGCTGCAAGCTGTTTTATTGGCTTAGCTTGTGTAGCATAAATAAGACCATCAATTTAACTCTTACGACAGTTCCATCTTTAATGTGTCAAACACAATCTTAAACAAAACCAGGGGAGGCTCCTGAAGTCCACACTGTAAAATCCCTGATTAACATGACGAGGTGGAATGACTTGATGTCATACTAATCACAGTCGATTTTCTTCTCACACTGGCAAGCATACCAACTGGAAAAGATACCACGCATTCCTCTGGCGGACATTGGATTGTAATTAATGGGCTCTGTTCCACTGATTCTTTAACTTTCTCTGAAGTCCAAAATCAAAACCAGAACCCTAGCATGCTTGACATTTCTTCCAGCCTCATGCATTAATAAAACTTTTTTTCTTGTTGTTTTGTAAGGAATATATTGAGAAGGGCACGAAGGATGAATTTCTTTTAAAATTTAATACATTAAAAATGCAAAAATTACTGACCTTCTAAACTCCACAGGGCAGTTCTTAATTACTGACTACAAATAGTAATCACTAAAATTTCTAGGAAATGGGAAAATGCTGATGGAAATCTTGGATAGGAATTATAGAGGTGCCTCTTAATGCCAAGACAGCTTGGCATCCCGATAGCAAAGGTTGCTCTCTATTTTCAGAGTAGGACCCACTAATATAAGGACTTAGATAAAATTTCTGTTTGTATATTTTCATAAGTATTCATTTTCTAATTTTAAGATAGCTTTCATGTTCAACTGTTTGCATTTCAGAAAACTATCATTTCTTCAGCTATCCAGTCCACATTATATTTTTTTCTTAGCTGTCTCTTAAATTATTATGAGTACTTATACTCTGTCGAAATTCACAGTTCATTTTAAAGCCTTTAAATAAAATGAATCTCCATGTTTTTTTCTTGACGAAAATCAGTACCGTGACCAGTATTGCAATTTTGAAAAAAATCTAAGATGCTAAGGGGTTGTTGTTATCCGATGTGAGCAAATTAATGCTTGACCCATGCAACAGATAGAAACACTGTCTCGCCCTGTACCGTCTGACAATTATTGTTATGTGTACGTCCACTGCTGCAGCCACTGCCACTCTACCCCAAGGTGCTCACACTTTTTCAGCATGCAAGCTACATATAAAATGATCAAGTCAAAAGTATCTACCAACTACAAAAATGCAAAACCTAGTTTATTTATTACATTTATTCACAAATGCTTTGACAATTCTTTATATATACAATGTATATGTACCTTGCATGAGTCCATATTGCACACACAACACAATTAACTATGGACATTTTTTTGTCATTACCTGAGTTGACTTCTGATGACTTGCCCTGAATGGAATGAGCCAGGAATGCAGAGGCCAGACAGTAGCTGCTGACTGACAGTCTCAAGCACACTTCCAAATGATCACCAGTCATAGTGGAACAATACCTAGGCTTCATGATTTTTATGTGAAAAGGGTTGATTCACATGAATAAGTGGAGCCAAATAATGCAGTCACAGTGTTGGCACATTTTCTCATGTTTGGGCACTTACCTGCTGCAAGTTCCTGAACTGCTCATGGGCTCTGGACTTCAGCTGAATGTTGCTTTGTTGTGTCAAAATCTCCCATTCCATGTGAAAGTGATACGTTTTTGTCTTCTTACTTGGTCCAGCCACCCCCCCCCCACCACTCATTTTAATACCCTTTCTTACGTTAAAGAGAAAAAGAACCAAGGTCTAAAAATTGGTGATAACTTAGTTTGTCCTTTTCGCTACTCTTAGTGTAGTTATGTGCCCATGGGGTTGATACTTAAAGGTTGCATCTGATTGCGCTGTGTGTCAATTAAGTGACAGGATGGATGATAGACTCACAGCTATTTTTTTAGTGCCACGAGATCTACCCACACCACATTTGTGATTGACTAGTAGATCACAATTATCATATTGAGCACCCCTGGTTTATCCTTTATTCAGTGACGATTCGCCAGGAACGGATCCTTCCTGGTAACATGTACACAGTGCACGAGACAAAGTTTTGCCATCCTTACTTTTAAGGAGAACTTCTTCCAAGACAGATTTGTTTGTTCTTCTGACAGCCCATGGAGTGTTCAGCATCTTCAACAGCTCTGTAATTCAAATGTACAAAGGGTCCTAGTATCAGAGTGGGTTGTTTGTTGGGGTGCCAACTACAAGGTCAACAGTTTGAATCTACCAACGCATGGGAGAAAGATGAGGCTTTTTGCTCCTGTAAAAATTTACTGCCGGGCTGAGCCCCGGTGGCGTAGTGGTTGTGTGTGGGACTGTGGGCCACTGGGACGGAGGTTCAATTCCAGCAGTGGGGCTGGGCCTCCTACTCCCACCACTGGAGAGCAGTGATGCCCAAAAAACAAACAAAAAAAATTTACTGCCATAGAAGCCCACAGAAGTCTGCATTATAGGGTGGCTGAGTCATAACCAACTGAGGGACAGAGAGTTTGATTTTAATTTGGATCAATTCCTCAGTCTTCCTTGTTCACTGTCAAGCTTTCACCTGTGGATCAGGCTGTTGAAACTAAAGTGGTTTAGTCCTCCAATGACACATTTGCGCTCTAACACTTTAAAGAGGCTTTTGGCTGCAGACTTGCTCAGTGCAATGAGTTATCTGCTTCCTTGACTGCTGCTTCCATAAGCATTGATTGTGAATCCCAGCAAAATGAGATCCTTGACAGCTTCAATATTCTCTCCATCTATTTTGATGTTACTAAAAGGGTAGTTTCTCAATTTTGAAAAATTTAAGATATTAAAAGTCTTTAAGAAGAGAAATAGAAGATAGTATTTGTGTGTAATGTTGCAGTAAAATGCCCTTAGTATAAGGACAGGAAAAAAAACTCTGTAGAAGTATAAAACTCTGTGTGTGTGTGTGTGTGTGTGTGTATTTCTATTTTATGTGGCCATGATGAGGGCTATAAAAAAAGAAAAATATATGGCTTGGTGTTTAAACCCAAACCTAGACCCACTGCTATCGAGTCCATTCCAACTCATATGGACCTATTGAATAGAGCAGAACTCTATAGAGGAAAGGGTAGAACTGCCTTGTGGATTTCTGAGACGGAATCTTGCCAGGAGTAGAAAGTCTGTCTTTCTCCAGAGGATGGTTTTGGAACACAGACTTTGCAGCTAGCAGCCCACTGTGTCACCAATGTCCTTGGTTGTCTATTTGGAGTATAACATCTAGGGCTTGGTGCTGTTGTGTACATGCAAATCCATCCTGATGGAACAGAATTTCCAGGTCTTGTCTCCCATGCAATTGATAGTAGGTTTGCACTGCCAATCTTTCAGTTAGTAGCTGAGTGCTTAGCCAGTGGGGAAGAAAAAGAAAACAATAATTCATACATGTTAAACCCCTAGGAGGCTAAACCTTGCAGCATTCATTTCAGTAGGAGTTCAAAGAAGAGAGACAGTACAATAAGCTAGAACATTCTATATCCCATGTGTGATATTCAGACCCATAGCATCAGCATCACCTCAGAGCTTCGATGAAATGCAGAATTTCAGCCCCTGCCCCCAAGACATAATATAGCCAAATATTAATGTAGTAAGATCCCCTGGTGACTATTAATGCATATTAAAGTTATAAAAGTGAAGTGTGTTGAAATACAAGGTGTAAGCAGTGCCATTCAGACCTTATAATACTATGCAATAAAATTTTCTGCAGTGTTAGATAATAATGTATTTTCTTTGTGGCCCAATATATTAGCCAATAGCCTTTTGTGACTTTTAAGAAGTGGACATGTGACTGAAGTGGGCACATACAGCTGAACAACAGAATGAAATTTAAGATTATAGATCTATACACACATACACACATACATACATACATACATATCCCATGGTGCCAGTGTAAAGTGACCAGATTTTAAGCAGGACACCATTGACTGGGAGGGGGGAGGGGCTCTTGATTCAAAATGTTGTCTATATAGAGCAACAAAAAATTTCATAGACTGCAAAAATAGTATTGTGATATATTTATTTTAATTTTAAAACACCGCAGGGCATTGTTAACTTGTTAAATTGGGATGTCTGGTCACTTTATGCTAGTGGCTACCATGAAAGTCAGCTTAGGAGAACAAAGAGCATATATTCAGATCACGAGATTGAAGACTTGTCCCAGCAGAGGCACTGTGGGAGTATTGCTAACTGCTGTTTGACTCCTGTCATCTGTATAATGATGGGTTGGATTAGATTATTCATGAATGATTTCAGTATGACTGGTTCTGTTGGAAGCATGCTTCTTCAAACAAGAAGTCTTGAGGGAGACATTCAATTTTAAGAGAATACTTTGGGTCGAATCAAGGCATAAAGGAGTGAAAGAAGGATTTATCCAGCGATGTTTCCACTAGAAAGAATATACTATCATTTTTTAATTCTAGTATTTTCCTATGGCACAGAGTAACAACCTTTTGCTGTTGTTGTTGTTGTTGTTGTTGTTGTTGTTGTTAGGGGCCATCCCGTTGGTTCCAACTGATAGCAGCCTTAAGAACAACAGAAGGAAACAGTGCTCAATGCGGTGTCATTCTCCCAAGTGCTCTTAGATTTGAGCCCATTGTTGTAGCCATTGTGTCCATCCATATTGTTAAAGACCTTCCTCGTTTTCACTGGACCTCACGGTACCCAGCCTGACGCCCTTCTCCAGGGACTGAGCTCTCCTGACACCATGTCTTAAATACGTTGGACCAAGTCTCACCATCTTCGTCTTTAAGGAGCATTTTGGTTGTACTGCTTCCAAGACTGATTGTTTTGTTCTTGGGCAGCGCATGTAATTGAGTAGAAAGCCTCATCTTTCTCTCATCGAGCAGTTGGTGGTTGCAAACCGCTGATCTGAGTGACTAGCTGCCCATTGCATAACTACTACACAGCCAGGGCTATGGGTGGGAATCAACTGGCTGACTGTGAAGGTTTGTTGGGTGGGGCAGGGAGGGAGGACTAGTTATGAAATGAATGAATGACCATGCTGGTGAGATAAAGATAGGGCCACCTATAAAGTCGGAGGCCACAGCTCAGTCAGACTGGGACTAGTTCTGGGGCATTAGATCCTGGTAAGTGAAAGCCATTGTGCAAAGAGCAGGAAGCACCTTGAACTGAGGAAATAGAGGGACTGGTCCCGAGGAAAGATGCATTGTAGAGTGTTCAGAGTGCTAAAGGTTCAGGCAAGGTCTACACAGCTAAGATTTTCAGCAGCTAGATGTTTTGAATATGACCTTGTATTCTGTCCTGTTTCCTGATTGTATTTTTATCTTTTTAAAGCAGCCTTATGTCTGGACTCAAGTTCACGTCAGACTCCTTCAGTTCCGGTTTTTAACACTCTGTCCATAATGCCTGCAATCTTCCCTGCTGGTCTTTCATCTTCCAGGTTTCTGTCTTTTGGCCTCTGATTCCCTGAGTCTTTCATTATGCTGTCCAGTGGGAGATAGTCTGTCTAGACCAGAGAAATATGACTTTTCTTTGTAATCAAGTGTTGCATTTAACGCAGTGTTCAGTTGTTAGGTAAATTATGATGTAGGTGTTCTAACCTGTACTTCCTCCCTCTGCCCACTTGAGTAGCCAAGAAAATCCAAGAAAGGAAATATGTCTTGTTTATCATCATCGTCCTGTGCCAAGCTCAGAGTCTGGCATACATTAAGCAGGCAATAACTATTTATTGACTGTTGGCTGTTGGCACCTCCATCCCAGAGCTGTTGAAATGCTTGCAGGGCTGCTTGCCCCTAAGAAAGAGCAATTGCACTCTAGCCACTTGAATTCTCAGGCAGTTTTCCCAGCGATCGCGTAATGGCTGATGTTTCTGACCAGCCTTGGGACTCGGTTACTAAGATCAGCCTTGCTTTTCCGAACCTCCACTAGGCCTGGTCTGCTTGGACTCTGATTCACTTCAGATATCCTCTGATTGAAACATTCCAATGAAAGTATTTTCCCATTTCTTCTTCTAATTTTTGCCTTATTTTCTTCTGAAAAAAGGCTTTTTTCCTGGGTAAACACCGTAGTGTGAAAAGGGTTTGTCAGCAATATCAAACTTCAGCTATGCACATCACATTCATTTTAAGTTAGCCTCACTTTTTCAAAGGTTTTTTATCTAAATTTAGTGTCTTAGTCTATTTCATGCATCTCTTTCCTTTTTTGAAGGTGTACAAAGAATTGTTGGCCTCATTACCTGTTGTATAATTCCCTAAGCACTTTGAATGGAAATCTTCATAGATAATGGCTATTTGTGATCATTGTTCCGATTTATCAAATGGTTATTTAACAGCAGTGGAATAATTTACCCATCAGTCTTAGACTGTCGTTATTCATGCCACATTTAAAGGGCAAATGTTAGAGCAAATACTCAAACACAAGTCTTGCTCATAGGAGGGCATTATTCTCTCTGAACAATGGACGTAGTATGCACTGGCATGAAATACAGAACAAAATGCAATACACTCACTATTCAAGGATTAGACTCTTAGGTAAACTTGTATGTCTGAGGTTATAATAAATCAAAACAATTCTAATTAGAGAATATTAAATAACATAGTAACTTATTAATTCAAAATAGCAGGTTTGTTTTCAAACATTTTTTTTTAAATACCGGGAATAAAAAAGAACTATAATCCCTACTCTCCTGAATAACATTAAAAACTTTTCATCTATCCTTCAATGTTTTGTTTTCTGTGTTTTGGAGGAATCCTGGTAGTTAAGTGTTTGGCTTGTAACTGAAAAGATGGAGATTTGACCCTCCTGCCCTTTCATAGGTGAAAGATGTAGCAGTGTCTTTCTATTAAGATTCAGCCTTGGAAACTATAGGGCCGTTCTATTCTGTTGGGTCGCTCACTCTGAGCCAGGATTGTTTGGATGGCAGTGGGAGGATGCTTTTTGCTCCCATTCATATAATTAGAATCATGCTGTACATATGTAACATAATCTGATTTTAAAATAGTAAACCTTGTCTGTAGCATATTTTTCTGTATTCAAGCCATCAGTAACAGACTACTGAGAATTTGAATTGTGCTAAATCTGTATCGAGATATGCATAAGAAACATTACAACATTTAAAGAAAAATCTTTAGATGGTGTTTTTATTTATGTGATTTAAAAAGTATTACTTACATGTGGAAATACATTGGAATAGGAGAAACATGTTACTAAAATTAACTTCACCTATTTCTCTTTGCATTTTAATGTGTCTACTAAGAAACATAAAGTTGCATATATGACACACATTCTGTTTCTGGTGGCTGCTGCTGAACTATAACACGTTTTTAATAGCTGGCTGAATGTTTGATTATATGAACCACAAAAACCAACAGTCAAACCCACTGCCATTGAGTTGATTGGGACTCAGAGCAACCCTGTGAATCCTGATGAGAGCAGCCAGCCTCGTCTCTCTCCTGTGATCTGACTGGTAGGTTTGAACCACTGGCGTTGGGCTGCTAACAGCAGTACTAGGAGGACACTTCTTTTTTTTTTTTTAGCATCATTGCCCTCTGGTGGTGGAAGTAGGAGGCCCAGCCTTTGCCCCTGTGGAGCTGGAATTGAACCTCCATTCCAGTGGGCCGCAGTCCTGCACACAACCACTACGCCACCGGGGCTCAGCCCGACACTTATTTTTTTCTTTCTTTTTTTTTTTTTTTTAGGCATCACTGCCCTCAGGTGGTGGGAGTAGGAGGCCCAGCCTTTGCTCCTGGGAGCTGGAATTGAACCTCCATCCCAGTGGGCCGCAGTCCCGCGCACAACCACTACGCCACCGGGGCTCAGCCCGACACTTCTTATATGAACAAAATCATTTAATCCTGAGCCAGTACCATCTTTTTGAAACTCCAAAGCATTTTTTCCCTTAATGTTTAGTATGATTAACTCTGTAAGACCCTGTACATAAAACTTGCTGCAAATCTCTGTTTCCAACAGATTTACCATTAGAAGTAGAATGATGGGGAAATGGGACACTTTAAGTGAGCAATGTGATTAAATAAATGAAGAAATAAAATTTTTAAGATGCTTTTGCTTTTCATGATTATCCTTATCCTTCTAGAGAAAGATATGATGATGATCATCACCAGTTACTCATTTTATATGGAACCAAAAATACTATGTCAATTATGCAGATTATTTCATTTTAGCTAGTACTTGGTTGGTTTTTAAATCAGCTCTGGGCTTTCATGATTTATGAGCATAACAGGATTAAGGGCTGTGTTTCATGGTTATTTCTCCTTCACAAATAAAGTACATTCATTTTAACATGATTGGCTGTAGCCTGTCAGAGAGTCACATCATCTACTCTATTAAAATCAATACAAAGTGCTTGGTTGACAGCCAAGAGGTGGGTTCAGCTGGGAATAAGGAGCATCCGCAGAGTGAAAGTATGCTGAGGAGTTACCGACACCCTCCCCCCGCCACCCCACCCCCCGCCTTGATTTTGTTAAATCAGAGACCAATATAACTGACTCACTAGTAATTTGTAAAAGGCAAAGGCAAGTTAGCAAAAGTGGAGGCTTTCAGGATTGAAGGTTTGTTCTAACAGACGCTCTTTCTGTAACATTGAGGCAGTGGTTACATGTTGGGCTGCTAACCACAGGTCTGCAGCTTGAAAGCACCAGCTGCTCGGCAGGAAAGAGAAGAGGCCTTCTGTTCCCCAAGACATTTACAGTCTTGGAAACCCAGGGGCAAGTTTCCTCCATCGTTGAGGGTCACCGTGTGTATGTCGTGATTGTTTATGGTACATAATGGCGTGCACACATGCCTTTCAGATGATTGCAGAATGGTCAGTGGACAATCACTGGATATGCCTTTCTGAGCACATGCTATAAAAACTGCTTTCTCGAGTCCATCTTCTCCGGGGGGCCCATTGTGAAGGAGGTTTTCTATAATTCTATGCATTGTGACAGCCCAGTCTCTCCAGTCAGAGGCGATCAGCATCTTGCATCTGCTGGATCACAGAGGAAATACCCTCTTGGAACAAAACACACACACACACACACACACACACACACACACACACGCTCCCTTTAGGAATATAGTTAAGCACAAAAGAATAAAACTGCTGTCAGAAAAGCAACTTTAAAATTCAACATGGGGATTGAGCCCCGGTGGTGTAATGCTTGAATGCGGGACTGTGGCCCACAGGCTTGGCGGTTCAAATCCAGTGGCGGCTCTCTAGGAGCAAGAATGGATAGCTCCCACGACCACCAGAGGGCAGTGATGCCAAAAAAATTCAACATGGATTCCAAATTCTTATCAAAGCTTATGCAACCTTGTGCCTCGATTTGTTTTTTGTTTCGTTTTGGTTTTTGCATTTTGGGCATGTAAGAACAGATTTTTTTTTCTAGTCCCAATCTAAGAACAATTACTTTACTTGTTTTCTTATTTTTTGGGGGATTTAATACATATCATATCATTCTATAGTTCAATCACATCAAGCACAATTGTACAATTGCTACCACAATCAGTTTCTTTTACTACCTGGACTCATTGATATCCTCTCCCCTTTACCCCTTTACCAGCACTGTACCCCTCTGCCTTCAAACCCCTTATTCTATTTGTATAGGTTTGTCAATCGTGGGTTTCATATACCCAAACACTGAAAAGCATATAACACAACTTCAAGAGGGTGACTTCCAGAGACATGACACCTCTGAGAAACACCCTAATATAAACAAACAAAAAGTAAACAAAACTATGCAAACCAAAAATACACAACATTTTGGAAACCAGATCCGTTCCAGCATCCATCTTAGAGGGATCCACTGACAAAGCTGTCAGATCTTCTGTACTCCTCTCTCCAAAGCACTCTTGTTTAGTAACCCCTTTCCTCCCAAACCTCAATTGTAGATAGAGGAAGGTCTCCAGAGACTTATTTCCTCGTCTTGGATTCCCACTCTCAACAGCAGCCTTCTGAACACGGGGTTCTCACAATTTAGGCCCTAATCCTAGTCCCTCCTTTGACTTTGGATTATATGATTTACAAACCTTCAGTGTCTCAGCTTTTAAAGTTTCGTATACCCCTTTTGTATTTCTCTTAAATTCTTTGATCACTTGTAAGGTGTGTACATTTTTATGCATAAAATTTGTTATTCCATGCACCCTTTTGGATAGTCACTTGCTTTTGTTTGTTTTGTTTTGTTTGTTTTTTGGATATCACTGCCCTCTGGTGCTGGGAGTAGGAGGCCCAGCCTTGCTGCTGGACTTGAACCTCCAACCCAGTGGGCCACAGTCCCGCGCACAACCACTACACCACTGGGGCTCAGCCCTGTCACTTGCTTTTGATGTCTGCTAAAAATACCACATAGTCATTTCAGCAATCAGGTGTCTTTAGTATACCTCAACTTAGGACTCAGTCTTCAGGCATCTTTCAAGAAAGGCTAGTTTGGAGCAGGGCACCATGAGGAGTACTGCTCGGGTGCTGTGGAAAGATGAAGACTTTAGGGTGAGCACTCATGTCCACTAGTAGAACAGGGTTTATCAGTCTACATGAATGGCTTCATTCGTGACAAGTACAGTAATTTTCAGACAGCATTTAATTGTTCCAATTATTATGAGAATTGCCAGCTGAAAATATCTAGAGAGGGGAAGTTCAGCATTGAGGAGAGATCTTTACTGATGTACTTACCCAAGGACAGAACAGCAGGAGTTATTAGCAATTTCAAGGACTTCTTGTTGGGCTAGAAGAAAATTAAGACTTTTGTGTTTTGGTTTGGTTTTGTTTTTAAGTCAGCACACATTAGGAAAAGAAAGAACATAGGAACTTCTATTGGACTTCTATGGTATCAGCAAGCTTATCAATTATTTGCAAGATAGTCGCAGATACATTGCTAGTAGATTTTTCAAGTTCAGGAATACCAAAAAGGAATAGGAGGCCTTAAAGAAATACACACTGATGGTCATGACAGTATTTAATAATGGAAGGAGATGCTACAGTTTCATACACATAGCTTGCCAAAAGATATTAAAGTTGATGTTAGTTAGTCTGAGGTTTAGTATAGACGGAGCCAATGAATCTGAATTTGTGAAACTACATTTTAGAAATTGATGAGACAGATCCAAGAAACAGACTGCCATCTTTGATTGATGTTTGAGTAAATTTAATAAAAGCATTTTCATGCTAGGCTTCAGTGGGAATTACAAACATGAGAAAGAAAACCCCAAGATAGCCTTCATTGCTTAAGAAAATTGTCCAAACACAATAAATATGAGCAAAATCATGCAAATTATAAAAGCATAAAATGTTCCTTCAGAACATATAGTTAGGCTGAACCCCGGTGGCGTAGTGGTTGTGCGCGGGACAGCGGCCCCTGGGATGGAGGTTCAATTCCAGCAGTGGGGCTGGGCCTCCTACTCCCACCACCGGAGAGCAGTGATGCCAAAAAACAAAACAAAAAAAACAAAAAAAAAAAGGACACATAGTTAAAGAAAATAGGTAAAATACTAAAAGCAAAGAAGTATATGAGAACTCCTATATTTTATGTGATATGATCTTATAAAGGCTATATAATAGAATTATTAAGGCAATTAATAACTATCATTAAAAGTCAAGGAAGTTAGGTTCACACAGAAAGAATAAAATAATATTGTAAGGAATAATGTAAAAATATCTATATATTACCAAGACACAATAATCAAATCACAGTGGTAACAATAACAACAGGAAATAAAGTCCAAATGTCTCAGCAATGTGTACTGAAGTGTTGGTTAGGATTCCTGAGCCAGCTGTCTACGTCTGTTACAGCCTCAAGGGGATGGATGTGTGTGTGTGTGTGTGTGTGTGTGTGTTCAACTTAAAGATTATTTAGCGTCTCATTGAAAGAATTAAATGTGGGCTGAGCCCCGGTGGCGTAGTGGTTGTGTGCGGGACTGCGGCCCCTGGGACGGAGGTTCAATTCCAGCAGTGGGGCTGGGCCTCCTACTCCCACCACCAGAGAGCAGTGATGCCCCCCCCAAAAAAACAAAAGAATTAAATGTAGATCTTCTTAACTAATCTGCATTAAACTACGTGGAGCTAAGACTCAGATTCATTTCTCCCAATTAAAGAATATTTTAGCTATCAGCTAGATTTTTTGACCTATTCAGGGGCTCAAGCTGAAATACAGGTGCCCCAGAGCCGAGAAGCAGAAGATGGCAACAGAGGTAGCCAGCCACTCAGGAACGCTAAAGTAATTTCTGTACAAGTTGGCAGTTATAGAATGATGTAATTTTGCAGTCATATAATGATGTCGTCATCGTCATTTTTGATTTGATGTAGTCGATCATTCATTTTCATATAACAGTCTGGTCTTTAGACCTTAATCACATGATGTGTAAGGAATGGTATATAAAGAATATATTAAGAATATTAAATCTGTTAACATTCTCACTTAAACCCATCAAATTCTTAAAATTTTGATTGTCTCGAGTAAATTCCCTTTCAAACTTTGTCTTCTGTGCCACTTTTTAAGTGGTTGGAATGAATACCTACTAGCAAATCCTATGTATGAGGGGCCATGAAAAAGCTAATGGGGAAATAAAATTGATAATGCAAATTTTTTCATGAACTTTGAAACCCTTCTTTGTTTGTTTGTATACATGTGAAATGAAACCCACTGCTATCATAAAAGTTCGTTCTACCTCACAGTGGCCCGTTGGGGGGGCAGAGCAGAAATGCTCCTTAGAGTTTCCAAAGTCTAAATCTTTGTGGGAACATTCAGCTGCCCCTTTTCCTTTTTCCTAATTTTGAACTTAAAGAATTTGGAGAGGGCTGAGCCCCGGTGGCGTAGTGGTTGTGCACGGGACTGAGGCCCACTGGGACGGAGGTTCAATTCCAGCAGTGGGGCTGGGCCTCCTACTTCCACCACCAGAGAGCAGTGATGCCAAAAAAAAAAAAAAAGAAGAATTTGGAGAGCCATCCCTGCCCCCCAACGAAGTAGAAATTCTAGGGTGTATGTGTCTCCTTATGAAGAGAAAGGGAAAGAGATAGACTAATTTTCAGTAGGAGATAATATTCAGAACTGTAGAAAATACTTTTTATTTGACATGCTTCTAAAGATAATGTGAATCAGACTGCCATCTGTACATTTTGGACTGGTCAATTTCTTTACTTTATCTCCGCCCCCCCTCCCCATAAGAGGTAATCTTCCTAAACAAAGGTATGCAGGCGGCTCTTTCTGTTTCTCATGGACAGCAAGCCTTTACCGTCTTTGCCATGTAATTATAAAGAGTTGCTCCATTTGTCAAGAAGTCTGCCTTTCAGATGAATGTGTGAAAGTGCAACAGACGGAATTGGAAGGAGCTCTTTGTCATTTTTAGGTCGGAGATAGCGCGTAGCTGAGCTGGGCATTTGTAAACAAGAGAACTGATGTTTTATTTCCTATAAACAAGAAGCGAAGCACAAACCCCCATCAGCGTGACTCTGACCCTGGCTTGACTCTTAGTTCTCCCGCTTAGTAGACATGCAGCTGCTGTTCTGCCTGTTAGAAGTACGAAATCGTTGCTTCAGAAGGCCATTAATTTAGATTTCTTTTAACTTGTATATATAATTAGTAGCTTAGTTTCATTCGCTATCAAACCTTTGCCATCTGCATGATTGTCACACAATGAGACATGAAAGTTCGCAGGGATACGGTTCATGGTGTAATTGCTGTTGCTACGTGCCATGCAGTCAATGTCAACTCATGGCGACCCCCGGTGACCAGGGCGTCTGCCTCATCACTTGTGCTTGATGTAGACTGGCCCTGGACAGAGCTCCCAGTCTGTCTCCCCTGAGGTGACTCGGTAGGCCCCACTGCCAAGGGCCAACCTTTCCTTTCGTAGCTGAGCTCTGACTCCTCGTGCCACCGGGGCTCCCTAACCACACAATTAAGTCTGCAGAAAATGGCTCTTATGGGATATTTTGACAACAGATGACATTCAAAGTAAAATACTTCATTTAAAACGGACTATTTTCCTGATTGGATGAACACCTCAAATAAAACCCTGTCACTTGTTTTAGTGCAGTTTTAGAAATGTTTCAATGTGTTTCGAGGCCGTTCCAAAAGTCTAAATCTGAGACATCCATTCGTTTTAAAAGGATAGAAGGGGGGCTGAGCCCCGGTGGCGTAAGTGGTTGAGTGCGGGACTGCGGCCCGCAGGCTTGGTGGTTCAAATACAGTGGCAGCTCTCAGGAGCAGCACTGGGTAGCGTCCACGACCACCCGAGGCAGTGATACCCCCAAAAAAGGGATAGAAGGGAACAACGAATGGTAGTTTTTCACATGAAGAAGTATTTGCAGAGACACACAGCTTTAATGAAGGGCCCCATGTTGTTTCCAAGATGGTAATCTTCATGGAAGCACACTGCCACGTCTTCCTCTTAGGGAGCATCTCATGTGTTCAACTGCCAGCCTGTGGGGGAGCAACTGAATGCTTTAGTCACTGCACCACCAAGGATCCTTACGTTAGTCTAGTGAACATGAATTAAAGTAAAGCTTCCATCGAATCAAGACACTAAAATAGATAGTTTGGCATTGATCTTATTCAAAGTATCTTTATACTGTGCTAAGCACATTTCATGCACAATCTCATTTACTCTTCATCACACCTCATTGAAGTAAACTCCACATTTCAATGGCATACTAGAAGAAAAGGAGACAGAGAGAAACCATTGAAGGCCCAAATGACAAAGTTAGCAAAAGAGCAAGTCAGCATTCTAACTCAGGGCCATCTGCTCCCAAATCTACCCTCTGTGAATAATCTTCACGTGGAGATTGACCACCAAGGCCCTTCATCTTGATGTCTCACGTTTTGTGGAGAGAGGTGTCGTCACCAGTATGTTTTGCCTGGAAGCGCTTCTGTTTTCAGGTGGATATGCACAACTCTGCACAGTAGATTAGGTGGCTTTCTGAGCTGGTTTCAGCTCATAGTGACCCCTCTGTGCAGCACCAGAGAATGCTACCTGGATCTGCACCATCTTTATAATCCCTGCCCTGTTTGAACTCATTGATTACAGCTACTGTTTTTATCAGTGCACCATGTTGAAGATCTTCCTCTTTTTATAATCCTCTCTTCTCCACTTTGGAAAAACAATTCAGAATAATTTACCTTTTTTTTAAGGCCTATTTTATCAAAGGTAAAGTGACCAGATCTTAAGCGGAACACCATTGACGGGGAGGGAGGGGGGCGTCTTCATTAAAAATTTGGTCTATATGGAACAACAAAAATTTTCATACAACACAAAAATAGTATTGCAATATATTTTAATTTTAAAACGCTGTGGGACATTGTTAAATTGTTAAAAAGTGGGACATCTGGTGACTTTAATCAAAGGGTAAACAGTTCATTCAGCTAATATAGTTACTTATTCAAACTTACATACCAACCATCATGCCTCACTAGCTTCCAAACATCCATGCTAAAAAGGATTAAATGTAGATACCATATATATATATATACTCCAGTATAAGCCAACCCAAATATCAGCCAAGGCACTTAATTTTACCACAAAGACTACATTAAAAATGTGCTGATAAACCTCCGCTTATACACGAGTATATATGATACTTTCAGGAAGTTCAGACAATTTTAAAGCAAGGTCTAAAAATGTAGCAATGATTTTACAGGAAAAAATGACTGGGGGCGGAGGCAGGGAACCTAGATGATGCAGCTAGAATCCAGGTGCCTGGCCTAGCCCGCCTTTGTTTATTCAAAACAACATCACCTTAATCTTCATAATCAAGTCTTTGATACAAAACCATCACAAAGCGACTATACTACATATCTACTTGCTGTTTTGGATTACTTGTGTTGCATGTGATCTTTTAAAATAAAGTTAGCTTAAGGATAGGAAGTATCTTTGATCAACGGAATGAAGCCATGGTCAATTCACTTGAAATGTTAAAATGTATTTCAGTGGAAGGTATGTTTACAGCCATTTCCAAGTATGATTTACCTGAGAATTGGTATTATGTTGGTGCTTTGAAGATAAGTGTTAGTTACAAAATACCAGGCTGATTTTTTTAATTGCTTATTTTATGCTATGTTTGACATCAAACATCAGTGTCCTAAACTTCTGGTGACAAGATTTAATATCACTTAAGTATGGGATAAGAGGGTCTCATTGGATAGGATTGTATATAGATAAAGGTTGCAGGTTTATCCATGTGTTTATAGATGCTCTGTGTTTCTGGATGCATTAACACCTGTACTACATAATATGACTCCAGACCATTACTCTTTTTTTGGGGGGGAGGGGCATCGCTGCCCTCTGGTGGAAGTAGGAGGCCTGGCCTTGCTCCTGGAGAGCTGCTGCTGGATTTGAACAGTCAAGTCAGTGGGCCGCAGTCCCGCACACCATCACTACGCCACCAGGGCTCAGCCCCAGAACACGATTCTTTAATGCACCAAGAAGGCTGCTCTTTGTAATTGGACATTCCTTGAAGCACCTGCAAGCCTGAGAAAATATGTGAAAATCCTGCAAGATATGTGAAAATCCAGTATTTCTACCAGTTTTCTTTTTTTCTATTCTTCTTTGTTAGAAAATGCAAGTGATGTGGTTCATATAAACCTACTCTACTGTTTCAGACAACAACTTTGGGAACAAATGGCCTAGTGTGAAAAATAGTAGCTGAAATATTTACAAGATGGTCTGTTGGTCAGGTAGCCATGAAAAGACCTGGTTCCTATAGCTTATTTGAAAATTCAACAAATGCCTCTTGTAAAATTGGGGCTACAGGGAAATTCAGACAGTGAGCAACTTGGTTAAACTTTAAATGTCTATTTAAAATCCAAGGGGTTTAAAAAAAACAGAGAAACTTTTTAGAATCACATTTCAACTAACATGAACTGCTGTGGGACATGGGTAGTCTTTATAATATACGTGGTTAAGTACAAAGTGGTTGGCATAGCACAAAGCTTGCTTTCTTCATGAGAGTTCATTGAAGATTTCTTAAGATCAAATTTATGTAATATATCCACTTTAGAAACAACTTTGCCAATTTCTTGCTTTACAAGAAAGAATCTGCTCACATTTGCTAGTGGAAAAAAAAATAAATCCAAAACTTTGTGCAGTCACTAAAGTAATAAGACTCACTCACTGCAGTGGTGGGTTCCCCGTGGCAATAATCCACATAGAAGGCCAAGGAAAGGAATGTTGACTGGACCACTGGACAAGCACAGCTGAGTGTAGACAGATACTGTCTTATTACTTTTAGAGTCTATGCTATATTTGTTAGAGTAAAATGCAATTGCAGATTATCTTGGCACATTATGAGGTGATAACTCATGGGTCAATATTTTGATATGATTTTAGAAACCAGGTTTGCAATACCAGGTTTATAGATTTCCAGACTGAACTGCCTGAGGGAAAACTCCGTAAAGCTTACCCTGTTTTGCTCTGCTTGTATTTCAGATGAAGTGTAGTCACATCATTCCTCCGCATGAGCTGCACTAGCAGAGAAGAAAACGACAGCCCCCAAAGCTTGGTTCTTCTTTGAAATATTTAAATAGCTACAACCAAATTAGCTTGTTTTGAAAATAATTGTCTCCCTCTTCCTGGTTAGTTGATCTCTGTAGACATGGTCTTCATAAGGAAACCTGCTCAATGCTGGTAGAAGTGGGATAGACGGGGAGACTGTTTCTTCTGGATCTTACAATACTGATGACTTTTTATGCTCAAGGTTTTTAAGTACAGTCCATCCATAAACACTTGTAAATCAAATTCAACTTTCAATGACATAATCAATATTTACACTCATGCAATAGCCAGCATAGACCGTAAGGTATATCTTTAACTCATCTGCCAATAGATGTAAGCAAGACATCACAGGATTCAGGACATCACTGCTGATTCAATTTGTGCACATCTTGAATTTCCTTGGAGGCTTGCCTGCAGGTTGCCGCATGTGCAAGACCTCACTCACTGTACAGTTAACCTGTGAAAACCAATCCACAGCAGAATGCTCTGGAACCCCGCTGGCACAATAGTTGGCACTCCACTATAGAACTAAAGGTCATCAGTACAAATCCACCCGGCACTTTGAAGGAGAATGATGTGGTAGTCTGGTGCCATCATGATTTATATCGTTGGAAATCATCTGGGCCTGTTCTCCTCTGCCCTATGTTAATGCTCTGCCTTATATTAATGAAAGAGTCATGTAGAAGTTAAAAAACCTCTTTAAGTGAGTCTATATTTTTAGGTTAATCGGCACCCAACCCATTGCCCTTGTGATAATTACAATCCATAAAAACCTTGAGAACAGAATGGAACTGCCCCATGTCATTTCCAAGACTGTTATCTTCATGGAAGCTCACTGCCACATCTTCCTCTCAGGGAGCATCTCATGTGTTCAACTGCCAGCCTGAGGGGTAGCAACTGAATGCTTTAGTCACTGCGCCACCAAGGGTCCTTACGTTAGTCTAGTGAACATGAGTTAAAGTGAAGCCTCCATCGAATCAAGACACTAAAATAGTTTGGCATTGATCTTATTCAAAGTATCTTTATACTGTGCTAAGCACATTTCATGCATAATCTCACTTACTCTTCATCACAGTTCCCTGAAGTAAGCTCCACATTCCAATTGTGTACTTAATAAAAGGAGACAGAGAGAAAAATCATTGAAAGTCCAAATGGCAAAGTTAGCAAAAGAACAAGTCAGCATTCTAACTCAGGTCCATCTACTCCCAGATCTACCCTCTGTTAATAATCTTCACATGGAGATTGACCACCAAGGCCCTTCATCTTGATGTTCCACATTTTAGGTTCTATTGCAAAACCATGGAGAGAGGTGTCGTCACCAACATGTTTTGCCTGGAAGCACTTCTATTTTTCAGGTGGATATGCACAACTCTGGCTGCACAGTAGATCAGGGGACCTTCCAATTGCCATCCAAACCTGGATACTTTTGATGGTGAATGAGAAGGCTGTCAATATTTTTACCTAGAAAAGGATCCCAAACTAGGATTTTACTAAGCAAACTGGGATTTTGATAGCTGAATAAAACAGTGGTCACAAGGAGGACGTCAAATCAATGCTGTTGGATTGAAGAGGAGGGAAGTTGAAATTGAAATACACCATACTGCCTCAGTCATTGATAGGCAGAAGAAGATTGAGAATCTACTCTAGATCAGTTAAAAAAAAAAAAACATGCCCATGTTGCAAAGCATATGTGAATCACTGAATAAAGTAAATATTAGATTAAAAAACACTCCGAGACATATGACAGGCGTTGGTTGTTTTCATGCTGCCCAATTTCATCCTACCTTTTAACCACTCTTTCTGCAGTTGTTTTCCACATGACCCCATCAACTGTCAAGAAAGAGGGGGGAAATGCAATTGAGTTGACAGGAACTCATGGCTGCCCCATTTGTGTCAGCATGGTGCAAGGGTAAGGGCATGACTGCTAACTCAAGTTCAAACCCACCAGTGCCTCCTGGCAAGCAGGCTTCCCTAGCTGCTCCCTGAAAGAGGATAGCCATGAAAACCCTGTGGAGCTCAGTGCTCCCTTGTTGGACTCACTTGATGACAGCAGGTTGGCGTTGGCCTTCGTGTTTCTGTCAGAAGCTTACATGAGAGACTCTGTGGGGCAGTTCTGTTTTGTGAGAGAGAGTTGCCATGGGTCAGAATCAATGCAACAGGAACAGCTCTAGGGTTTCCAACGGCCCTGGGTGTCCTCAAGCTCCCCAGGAAAGCAAAGAGTCTCCAATAATCAGGCCGTGGGGCCTTTCACTCTTACTCCCTGCCATGATTTGGAAAATTAACCTGATGTTTGTTTGGTTGGTTGTTTGTTTTTGAGAAAAATTAGGTGTCTATTTCTGTCTCAGTCAGCGTATACGGTCAAAGAAATTATACCATCGTTTAGCTGGACTTTGATACTGAATACAACTCCATTTTTTAGGAAAATGAGAATTAAAATCATCATTTTATCATTTTACACAGGTGAACTCAATAGTGCTTCAGTTATAAAACTGGAAGACAGATGCAAAGGACAAATATAGGAAAACTGAAGAACACTGAGCTATTTTTAACAACCTCAAATTGAGTTGGCAGCTGTTGCTAGTGTCAGGACTTAAATAACTTTCCTTTTTAAAAAATAAATCCACAACATATGGATTTCAGAGAACTGGATTATTTATTTATTATTTGTACCTATTAAGGAAAGGCATTTCACTTGAAAAGCATGAATTCTCCAAGGTGCAAAAAAAAAAAAAAAAAGTCCTCATTATCAGGCAAATGAGTATAGCATCATTGAGGTATCTGTCCTCACAAACTTCTGATGTTTTTAATTTAACCAGCCTTTACAGGAAAATGGATCCTCTTAGTAATGAAATGAAAGCATTGTATCAAGCTAGCTTTTAAACTCTGTTATTCTTAGCATTCCAGAGTGTTGGGTTGAGAAGACACATTCTGAGACCTTTTAATTGCCTTTTCGAATTCCAGAGATGGGTGCCTATGTGATGTGCAGAAAGAAAACCACCTATTTTATAAGAAAAAAATTTTTTTCTAACAAGGAACCCACCCAACTGTTAAGTACTTAATGACACATTTTGCCTTCTTTTTTTGTTTTTTGGTTTTGGTTTTTTGGGCATCACTGCCCTCTGGTGGTGGGAATAGGAGGCCCAGCCTTTGCTCCTGTGGAGCCGCTGCTGGAATTGAACCTCCATCCCAGTGGGCCGCAGTCCCGCTCACAACCACTACGCCACCAGGGCTCAGCCCATTTTTTTGTTTGTTTGTTTTTGTCTTATTTGGCCTTCTTTTAGCGATTGAAATTCTCCTTCCCTTCAAGCTAGGACCTCCAAGGCTGGGTATGTTTCAGACGAAGGGAAAGCAAAGATGGGGAAGGGGGGTCTCCATCTGAAAGCAACCAAGACAGCTGGTATTTAGAAGATAGCCTTAAAATCAGTCTGTGGACAAAATAAATCAGGGACTTCTCTAGGCATCAGGCTGATAACTGCAAGGTCGTAGATTCAACCCCACCAGTGGCTCTGCATGAGAAAGAGGAGGCCATCGGCTTCGGGAAAAACTCACAGCCGCAGAAACATAAGGAGCAATGGGACTCTGTTCTGTAGCGCTGCTTCAAATAGGAATCAACTCGCTGCAGTTGAGTTTGGTTTTGAATGAAAAGTGAAGATTTCAATCCTTTCATTTCACCCTGCTCCCTTTTAAATGTTATTAAACTGGCAGTCTATAAAGTCATCTCCAAAAAGAGACCATCCACAAAGATGAAGAGACCTGGAAAGAATCAAAGATAACAGCACAATTCAGAGCTAGAGACAGGATAATTAGGACTGATTTAGGAGCCCCAAGGAGGCAGGTGCTAATCTGGGAGTGAAGAAAAGGAAACCTGAGTTACACCAGACACTCCAGAAGGTTTAGTCTTTGACGTGTGTGAAACAAAGGGTCTTTGGAATGTAAGGTTCCAGCCAGAGTCCAGGCAGGGGTATATAAATGAAACCAGGGAAATCAGGGAACAAATATTAACTTGGCTTCCACATAATTTCACAAGGTATTGCATTGGCAGACAGAAGATGGGAAGACTCCTTTGTGTAGAATCTTGCAAGTCAAAAATAGAAAGAAAGAAAGAACTAAAATAAACTAAAGATAAGAACTTTCAGGTTTCTCAAGGAAACAGCCCAATTTAGATTATCCTAGTCTATACTGAACACAATCAAAAAACGCTCCCATCTCTCCCTGGCCTCCCTAACACAGATAGCTTCCAATGGAGTTTTTAGTTCCTTGCCCTTAAAATAACAAACAGATAGTCAAGAATCACCAGACACTGGAAGAAAAAAAAATCTAATATGAAATGAATACAGAAAGAAAAGTATATTATGTGTTTTAAATAACATATTACATATCATTAATATTGTCTGAGAGCTGTACCCATTAAATAACGAGATGCTTAAAAAGGAGCCTTCATGAACAAGAGAGCTCTTAGAAATTAGAAATATCAGAATATTTTAAAAATTTATGAGGAAAAAAATCCACTCAAGTTCCATGTTTCCATAAACTTTTTGAAGACCCCTTGTGTTAGAGAAGATATGAAACACATTCACTAAAAGTCGGTGGGGGCTATAGTAGAGGAACTCTAGAAAATAAAGACACAGAGAAAGGCAAACAAGAAGGGGGAAAAAAATCAAAGAACTGGAAACCTAGTCCAGCAGTCTAAATAGAAGAAAATAGAGGGAATATTCTCATTAGAGAAATAAATGCAATACAGTTGCCCAAACTGAAGGCATGATTTTCAGCTTAAAGTTGGCTTGAGCCCCAGTGGCGGAGTGGTTGTGTGCGGGACTGCGGCCCACTGGGATGGAGGTTCAATTCCAGCTCCACGGAGCAAAGGCTGGGCCTCCTACTCCCACCACCTGAGGGCATTGATGCAAAAAAAAAATTAATAAAATAAAAGCTTAAAGTTGCCCCATACAATTGTGGAAAAGACTCAAACCAAGCTACATCATCATGAAATTTTAGAATAGTGGGAGCATAGAAGCTCCTGCAGCCATTCAAAAGCACAAGCACAGGTTTCATGTAAAGGGTGAAAAACAGAATGGCAATGCTAGAAGCTAGAAGAAGCACCAACTTCAAAATCTGAAGAAAAATTTAGCTTTTGTTTAAGATTAAATAGCTCACTATGGTGTTATATGAGGGTAAGGTTAGGTTAGAGGGAAGGTATTTTTAGATGTACAAGATCTCAAAATTTTTACCTTCCATGACAGAGTATAAGTTAATAAAGAGTGTCTTAAAAAGTTATAATATTAGTGAAAGCAAATATCGAAAGAGAGAAGTGAACATGTTCACCTTCAGTAAGCAGACAAAAAGGAAGCAGCAGGGATCTGCTGCTTCAAAACAAGCTTTTAGACTGTTTGACTTTCAGTTAATTTAAAACAGAAAGGGATAAGATGGAATATGCAAGACGGAAAAACAAAATTTGTTCTTTTTGTTTGGTAATGTGGATCTTTTGAATTTGAAGAGCCCATTGACAGGATCTAACAGCTAAGGTGTTCACATTTGATTTTAGATCATCGCCTCAAGTTTCCCAGGGTGTTTCTCTAGGTCTCCATGAGTTAGTGAAGCCATCCTTCTAGAACAATGAGAGATATTTAGATAACAGTTTCTCATTGGAACAGTAGCAAGTCCAAGAAAGAAAACCAAAAACATGATCATCTGTCTTCTTCTCTTGAAGACCGTGAGGGATAGAACTAATGGTGGAAGACTTATTAGTTTCTCAAAATACAAGCATGCACAAAGGAAAACATGAAATGCAGAAAATGACAAGTCTTGATTCCCAGAATAGGAGATACACTCTCAGTTGCTGCAACCTGAAACTAATTGTTTTTATTAGCTCATTAATGTTTTATGATTCAAGGATATATTTGTATACCATACAACTGTTCGGGTAGTTTATTGCAGTGATGGCGCCTCAAAAGGATTTGGAAAACACCAAATGCATTTTGGAATGGTTATAATCTTAGAACTGCTGTATATCTTAAATTGAATAGCTTTACTAAAATACTTTTTATTGTATGATTATTTTAAAAATGAGACACACTAAAAGTTTTAAGAGGGAGAAAGAGAAACATAAAAATGAAGAAATCATTTAGCACCATCAAGTCACATTCAACTCATAGCACGCTCGCATGTGTCAGTGTTGACCTATGGGCACAGAGTTTTCAATGGACAATTTTTTTTTCCTGAAGGAGATCACCAGGCCTTTCTCCCAGTCCTCTGCATGTACTGGAACCTCCAACCTTTCAGTTAGCAGGACACATTAACCGTGCTAGTCCAGAGGCTTTGGATGCTTGTTTAAATTGGTTTGTGGCAAGAGTAAATCAGTCCATCTCCTTGGTAACTTTGAGCCCTTTACTAGGACTATCCTTATGGATAGTTGCTTCCACTGAGAGTGAAGCAAAAGAACTAGATCAAGGTTAACTGCAAAGCCAACCCACTGAGGAGGGGAGAGGCTGATGCAGATCCTAGCCTCTCTGACTACAGGCTTGTTGGTCCTTCAAGTCCTTTTTGCAAGGTACGAAAGACCACCTGTAATAATGGTAGGCCGTATGCTTGTTTAATGTGTGTGTGCGTGTGTGTGTGTGCGCGCACGTGCGCGTGTGTACTATTGTAAATGAGGGGGAGTACAGACTGAGGACCCAAAGACCATCTGTAGGTAAGAGAACCCTTACAGAAGAATTGCAGGGAAGTGAGGAGCCCGTGAGGATGAAGCATAGCAATGATGAAACATCCAACTTTCCATTAGTTCTTCAATGCTTCCTCCTCCCACCATTATGATCCCAATTCTACCTGACAAATCCGGCTAGACCAGAGGAGGTACACTGATACAGATAGGAACTGGAAACACAGGGAATCCAGGACAGATGAACCCCTCAGGACCAGTGATGAGAGTGGTGATACCAGGAAGGTGGAGGGAAGGCAGGGTAGAAAAGGGGAACCGATTATAAGGTTCTACATATAACCTCGTCCCTGTCCCTGGGGACAGACAACAAGGAAGTGGGTGAAGGGAGACATCAGACAGTGTAAGATATGACAAAATAATAATTTACAAATTATCAAGGATTCATGATGAAGAGGAGAGTGAGGAGGGAGGGGGGAAATGAGGACCTGATACCAAGGTCTTAAGTAAAAAGCAAATGTTTTGAGAATGATGAGGACAACAAATGTACAAATGTGCTTGACATACAATGGATGGATGGATGGGTGGTGTGAGTGTGTATGAGCCCCAAATAAAATGATTTTTTAAAAAACCAAACCCTTAGCATCCTAGAATAATCTACGAAGTCCAGTCCCTAGATTTGAGATATACAGGAAATCTTAGAGGTTAGCCTTTCTTCCTAGATCCACAAGTTTTCTTCTTCCCACACCTAAGTGCCTGGATTTCTTTGAAATGATCTGTTCATACATATCTCCAGGCCACTTCTCCATGAAAGGGCTACTGCAACACAAGGGTATGCCATTCGATCGTTTTCATTCCTACTGGATTTCCATGACCCTGCTGAGGAACTAACTTGCCTGGGGCCAGGAGGTTTTGAGACTTGATTTTCAGATGAATTACACAAGCAAGATCTGCAGATCTGAGCCCACTCTGAGGCCCCGCCCTCCCAGGCAATTCCATAAACATGTCTCTCTGTTCATCCTCGTACTGGTAGGCTTTCTCTGTGCATCCTGCAAGTCAGAGGCTTTTCTTCTTATTTTTATCCACATCTGCAAAACTCATATGGACACCTGCAGATTATTCTGGGTTCTTTCGCTCCTTCTCTCTCTAATTATGTGCTAAAGACGCAGCCCCTGAAGCTTCGTTTCCATTCCCCCGTGGCAGCCTCCTCACCCTAGCAGAATAATGAGACCCTGCCTTTGAGAATAGTGTTTAGAGTAAATGGTGTTTAAAGTGCAGGCCTCCCCACCTCAGCCCCAGCTTTAGGGGTAAAGACGGAGAAGCCTTGACTACTCAGCAGGCGCAACGCCCTTGACTCGCCTGCCGGGCTTTTGTTGTGGGATGCGCTGTTGAAACTTGTATGTAAACATCCCAGCGAGGGGCAAACTGGGGGCATCCTCTGTGCCGCGCCTGCTTCTTTTAAAGTGTCTGGTGATTGTACCATTGTCATGCCAGTTGGAGGAATCCTTTGTTTTACAATGGCAAGCTCTGTAGAGCCTGCTGATAAGGCCTGGACCCCTGGTGTGAAACTGACCCTTTGAACTAGGAAAGTATCTTGGCAGATAAGCAAGCCCTGGCATTTTTATCACGGGTACCTTTTTATTGTAGCTGTTAACGGAGCGAGTTAATGCCCTTACTAGGCACGTCACCTGAAGTTTCCCAAGCTTCTCTGTGATAACATGAGCATTGGACTTCAGTGCCCAAAGATACAGCCTCGTTTGCCTATCTTAGGGAAGGGTTTCGGGAAAGTAGTCTTAGTTGGAGGATTCATTTTTACACACACACACACACACACACACACACACACACACAGACTCATTGTACCAGGATTAAATTACAAATAGCAGCCTGTTAAAGATTTTTCAAGAAAGCATTATGCGTTGTGACAAATGATCTTTGTAAATCTTTGATAAATCTTCATCTGTCTAAGCAGCATGAGCAATGCCTTAGTAAAGGAACCAGGCTGGCCCAGAGGGTGAGCTGCTGGCTTTGAACTGAAAGGCAAGAGGCTCCGACCCAGGAAGAAGTCTGGCAACTGCCTAGAAGGCCCGCAGATGCTCTGGGGCAGTTCTCTGCTGCCTTTTAAGATTGTCAGAGAGGGCTGAGCCCCAGTAGCGTGGTGGTTGTGTGCGGGACTGCGGCCTACTGGGACGGAGGTTCAATTCCAGCAGTGGGGCTGGGCCTCCTACTCCCACCACCGGAGAGCAGTGATGCCCCCCCCCCCAAAAAAAAAAAAAAGATTGCTCAGAGTCCGAATTAACTCCACGGAACAGGTGTGGCTTTATGCATTCCTTACTAAAGGCCCAGGGCGGAAAAGCCAACTACATGGCTGTCCCTGCAGGGTCAGCCTCTCCCTCCCACCCAACAACCTTCTGGGCGGTGAAGGAGGTGGGGGAAATGATATTGATGGGATTCACCTGTGAGGAATTGTGCTGCAGACTCTCTGAAGGTCCTCCTGCTGGGCATAAACTGAGTCCTCCAGAAGGAGGGGTGAGAGGGGGTTATTACCTGCAGGAGCCAGGTGTGCAGCGTGCTTTCTGGGTTCAAGATGGCTGCAGAGCAAACTCCTGGGTCCAGACGACAGACGATAACATCAGAGGAGCAGTGACGGGCTTCCCAACACAGGGAGCAAATAAGGTGGAGTGCTTTTTGTACAGGAGACTGGTTGGGTGGGGCCGGTTCTGGGCTTCTACTTGGAGTCTTTGGGCTGAGGCTTCCTGGCATGGCCTGGCTCCAGGCACTTAGTTCAGGGATCTGGGTTTGCTCACCCACGGAACTAAAGCCGGACGCATTCAGCGTGAGGCTTAGAGACGTGGTATGTATGCCTCTTTGGTAAAGTGACCAGGCGGCCCGCTTTTTAACAATTTAACAGCCTCCTGTGGCATTTTAAAATTAAAATAAATATATTGCAATACTATTTTTGCGTTCTATGAAAATTTTGGTTGCTCCACATAGACCAAATTTTTAATCAAGAAACCTCCCTCTCTCTTCCCCCTCTGGTCAATGGTGTTACATTTAAAATCTGGTCACTTTACCCTTTGGGCATCTGCCTTATTTATTAGCAGACCTGAAAACTTTGTACCATCCTGGTAAACCACGATCCTGAGTATTTTTCACTGGAATTACAACTCATTACTTTCCTTCCACCACAAATTGTTGTGTGAGTTCTATGTAGTCATTGCAACACATATTAGAACCCAGAGGAATAAAGTAGAAAACACTAAAACGGCACAATCATTTTCAACATTTGAAAGCAAGTGTTCACTCTCTAGAGTTGGACATCTTGAATTGCCCACTCATTAAAACTGTGACAATACCTTGTAGGGTTGAGGCAGTGCTATCCACAGGCTAGATAGGCACTGAGCCAAAATTCAAAATAGGATGCTGTTTCTCTCATAGCCAGGATTCATGGATCCAGGGGGTCAGGGGTGCAAATGAGTGTGGCACCACTCACTGTCCCTCCTAGTGACTCACTGGTAACACTTTGTTTCTGGTCTCTTCCACCCTATGCTCCGTGGGTCAGGAGGTCTTAGTTCCACAGAGAGGAGTACTCCCACCTGGAGACAAAGTACTGATGCCATTGAACTGGAAGTTCAGAATGCTTTCTAGCGGCTAGCCACTCTGTGCTTCCAGTGCCGGTGGTCAACAGGCTAAGCAGGGTGTTACTATATCGAAGGGTGTGGTTGATCCTGATTACCAAGGGGAAATTGGATTGGTGTTACATAATGAAGGTAAGGAGACTATGTCTGGAATCCAGGAGACTCCAGTACAAACATCTTAGTAGTACTACCATGTCCTTTGAGTAAAGCCAATGGGAAATGACAGCAGCTCAATTCTGACATGACTGCTAACAAATGACCTTTCAAGAATGAGAGTTTGGGGGCTGAGCCCTGGTGGCGTAGTGGCTGTGCGCGGGACTGCGGCCCACTGGGATGGTGGGGCTGGGCCTCCTACTCCCACCACTGGAGAGCAGTGATCCCCCCCCCCCACCAAAAAAAACCTGAAAAAAAAAAGAGTGAGAGTTTGGGTCACCCTAGCAGGTCAAGAACCACAGCCAGCAGAAGTACTAGCTGAGAGCAAAGGGAATATGGAATAAGTGGTGGGAGAAAATTTTAAAATGTACTGCCTCTGAGTGGATCCAGATTCACAGTGACCTTCTAGAACAAGTTAGAACCACCCTTATGGGTTTCTGAGACTCCATGAGAGTCAAACGACTTGGCCTTCTGCCATGGAGCAGCTGGTGACTTTGAAGTGCTGGCCTTGCAGTTTGTAACCCAGCACCCAACCAGTCTGCCCCCTGGGCACCTTGGTAGTGGAAGAAGGTCATTCTAAATAGCACATGATCAGTTGCAGGAATGAGGACTGTAATTGTTAAGAGTATTTATTTTATGTATGCATCAGCTCTTTGATTTGTCCAATGTAAATGGGATCATGTGGTTGGTTGCACGCTTGTTATATCATACGAGGCAAAAGAATGACTTTATAATTGTCTGTATTTAGAAATCGTGTCTGGGTTAAGATACACACAGGTGCCAAGATGACAAGGAGTAACTGCTGTAGTAGTTAAGAGTTTGGGGTTAATTTAACTGGGTCAGTATTCTCAATGTTTGGGCCATTTAAAATCTCATAACTCTCTGTTATTAAGTCTCGCAGAGTGTAATCATTTTTATGATGAGATCTGTGAGCAGCCAATCGACTGAAAGGAATTTTCTTCAGTAGCGTGGCTGACCTCGAGTGTGTGTTGTGTTGCTAACTGAGAGGTCAGCAGCTTGAAACTACCGGCTGTTCCATGGGAGATTCCCATCAACAGTTACAGCCTCAGAAACTCACAGGGGCAGTTCTACCCTGCCTATAATATCACTATGACTCACCATTGACCTGATGACTGTGATCTAGTGACTTACAGGAAAATGCACTTACTCTTTTCTAGATCTGAATCCTGCATTTAATTCATCAATCTCATTTTTATGACTTGAGTCAGTGGCTTTTTCTATGGCCTGCCCTATGGCCTGCCAATCCTGGGAGCCATCAGCAACCACAAGCCTGACCCGCTTGATTCATTAGCCACTGCAGCCCCACGCTTGTTGTCTTTCCGCCAATCTTGAGCTTATCAGCCTTCACAGCTATTTGAGCCTGGAAGAACCTCTAACCTAACATCTGACCCACATATTTGGAACTTGCCTGCTTCTTCCACTGTCTGAGCCATTTTCTTGATATAAACCTTTCTTTCTATATTATAGAATTACTACCTAGTTTTGCCTCCCTATAGAACCCAACCTAAGGCATGTTCCCTACCTTCGACACTCTCATAGAATTGTACATTCATCATTTGTCATTCAGTCACTCAACAAACCTTAGTCTAGTTGCAACTGTGCCGGGAGCAGTGGTGTTGATGTCACTAGAACTGATATCTCCCATTACAATTTGTCCCATACCAGACCAAATAGAATCCTTGATGGTATTTATCATCAATTCTAATCATAGAACAACATGTGATGTGGTTGAAAATTGCTTTATCGTAAGATTGCATAGATCAGTGGTTCTCAACCTATGGATTGAGAACCTTTGGGGGGTCTAATGACCCTTTCACGGGGGTCCAATGGTCTTAGGAATCAAGACACTGTTCCTCTGTCTCCAGGCGACTCTGCCCACATGCAGATATGCCCATATCTGAGTACCCAGTGTGAAGACAGTTACCCATGCTACACCATGCTTCTAGACAAAAATTTCATTTATGGTATTTGTAATTAGAAATAAATATTTCATGATATATATTAGATATTGTTTGTGATTAATCACTATGCTTTAATTATGTTCAACTGGTAACAATGAAAATACATCTTGCATATCAGATATTTACATAGCAATTCATAAGCAAAGTTATAGTTATGAAGTAGCAACAAAAATAATTTTATGCTTGGGGGTCACCACAACATAAGCAACTATATGAAAGGGTTGCAGCATTAGGGGAGTTGAAAGCCACTGGCATAGATGACAGGAATACTAAGAACAATATAGTTTTATAAAATCTTTCTGCATTGGATCACAACCTTATGAGTTACAGCATTACCGATAACTGAGTGGAGGCCTTTAAAATTTTTTTCTCCTTTTTCATTAGTAATTATAACTTCTTCCTTAGAAATTATTGATATAGGTTCACAAATACTATTTATAACAATAAGTCAAACTCTACAGCCGTTGAGTTGATTCTGACCTGTCGTGACCGTATATAGCACGGTAGAACTGCCTCTACGAATTTCTGAGGTGAGAGCTTCTTTTCAATCTTTTTTTTTTTTTTGGGTGGGGGGGGCATCACTGCCTCTGGTGGTCGTGGGCACTACCCAGTGCTGCTGCTGAGAGCCGCCGCTCGATTTGAACTGCCAAGCCCGCGGGCTGCCGTCCCTTACTCAACCACTTACGCCACGCAATAGTTTCTTACAAGAGTAGAAAGCTTCACCTTTCTCCCAGGTGGTTTTGAACTGCTGGCCTTGAGATTAATAGTTCAAAGTATAGCCCCTCGGCCATCACAGCTAAAACAGCAGAAAATCTGACAAAACCAGCCATTATCTAAAACTACTGCCTACTGTAATGAAAACAGCAGATGTGTGTCGATAAAACTATGTGATTCAACCTGTCACTGTAATCAGTTAATGATGACGATGCTCACTGGAGCATAGTATAGGAAGTTCAAAAAGTATTTTAGCTTAGAGTCTTCTTACTGGTCTAATGATAGGCACCTACCAAAAGGCTTTTGTTGATATAACTAACTACAGGAATCACTTTATGAAATGAAGACAAGAGTTTCATAGACACTCATTTTGGTGTCACTCTTCACTCTTGGACGTTGTCACCGATGTGCTCCATGCCGTCATGTGAGGAGCACCTCTCTCCTATTCCAACAGAGATCCCATGGACATTAAGCAAATCAGTAAGACAGAGTGTGACTACAGTGTGGTCCGGCAACAAGGATGCTGTGGAAACATGCCTTTTGATCCCTGGACTCTTTTTTTCTGGAGTGTGGTTAAAATAGGGAATTCTGTTTCCCTTATTGGACAGTTCTTTGAGAGCCTTCGTGTTGAATGTTCGAGTCTACTTTCCAATTTTTTCCTTCAAGCTCACCTACATGTATCTCTAGACAGCTTCTTAAAATAGAATTTTCCATTTCAGTCTAAGGAGCTCCAGATGAGTCAAGAATTTAGGGCAAAAGCCTTGAAACTTTCATTTGAAGCTTGATACTGTCTAGGCCCCAAAGAGACAAAGGGTCCGCCGTGTAGCCGGCTGCTCCACCGTCCTGCCCAGAACTGTGCCCCAGCAGACCACTGCTCTCAAAGGGAACAAAGGCAGGGGTTTTGGTTTCATCACTGATGGTCGTGCAACAAATCCTCAAACAACTTTTTGGTTTAAAAGTGGTTCCTCTGGACACAGTTGGACTCATTTCTTGGGTTTTCTAGACTGAAGACACAGAATTTCACAGCTGAAAAAAAGACTTTAAGAATTGCTTGCCATTTTGTGGGTGAGAAGCCAAAGTCCAAGGACTGGTAAAAGTAAGAGGACCCCACCTGCAGTTACCAGCACTGGCCTGCATCTCTATCCTAGACTCAGAACGGAACATCTTTTCTGAAGACGACACGCATACCTACTCCACCCCTGCACTCCAAAATCCAATGCACTGCCAGTAAGTCAATGCTGGACACCTAAGAACACTGTAGAAATGCTTTTGTGAGTGTGGCAGTGATGTACTCTTGTGTCAATTTCAGCATTGGGAGTGGGAGGGTGGAGTCTAGCCTGTCAATCTGGAGATAGCCAATGAGACCACTCTCTGTATGGGCATAGCTTTCTCCTGAGAATTCTGGGAAATCTCACATAATTTTTCCCTTTGAGTTGAGAGACTCAAGACTTAGGCCTGGGAAGACATTGCAGCTGACGAGACAACATGGCAGCATGCTGATAGATCTTGAGTCCTGGAAACTGGAGAGGCCAGAGGAAAAGCCACATGGGCTTACCTAATGGAACCAGACCTCTGTAGCTGGAAAAGCTACATAGAGATCCCTACCAGCACTGAGCTGCTTCTACCACCACTGGATACACAAGACTCTGCACCCACTGGCAGTGGTGGTTCTGGCTTTATTTCCTGTGGTTCATGAGTCTGAAGAGGGCTTATGGATTGGTGTCGGACAAACGGGCTAATATCAGACTTACGGACTTGGACTGCCCTGGGTTGGGATGCTTTCTCAATGTTCCATCCCTCTTATATATAAACCTCCCCCTTATATACATATACGTGTTTATGAATTTGTTTCTCTAGGCCATCCAGACAAACACAGTGAGTACCAGAGACTAACTCTTTATAGGACTAGAAAAACCCATCTTTCTCCCATGGAGTAGCTGGTGGTTTCAAACTGCTGACCTTGTGGTTAGCCAACGCATACCGCTGTGTTACTGGGGCTCCTCACGACAGACTCCTCTTCCTCTTCACTCCTGTTTCCTTTCTGCCAATCCCAGGCTAATAAACTCTTTGACGTCAAGCAGTTTTGAGGTAGTTCAAGTAGGTCTGACCTAAAGTGTATCTCTCTCCATATTGTTTTCCCTTTAATCATCCCTCTGAAGATAAATGTAGTTCTATATTAGTGGCTTCTAATGATTAATCTTACATTTCTAATTTGTCATATATATACTAAACAGTTGAGCCTGGACCAATAAAGATTATCTTGAAAACTGTTAAGATTTATAGATTTATTACTATGTACCCCCCTGCCCCTAAAAAGTTATTCTTTGTAGAATTATATTATACATAATACTCAGACATACCTCAAATTAAGGCAAAAATGTTCAAGGTATTGGTACAGGATATTCTAATAGAAATGTTATGCTAAAGTTCTTGCCATATAAGAAAGTTTATAATGCCCTTAAGCAGTGAGAAGATGGAGAATCCTTTATAAAACATTCTTCTAGAGCCAACATTCCACCCTTTCCCCCTTTTCCTGTTCCCTCCCTCCTTCTCAAAGCCACATTCTCCATACTTTTCATTTTCTACTAAAACCATTAGAAAAACAGGGATTATTAACTTCATGATTTTTTTTGGGGGGGGGGGCATCACTGCTCTCCGGTGGTGGGAGTAGGAGGCCCAGCCCCACTGCTGGACTTGAACCTCCGTCCCAGTGGGCCGCAGTCCCGCGCACAACCACTATGCCACCGGGGCTCAGCCCGATTTTTAATAATATAAATGCAATCCTTTTCCTCTTGATTAAAACTTTCACTTTCGCTCTGTAAATTACCTAACCTATGTAAAATTCAAAAATGACAAATTGATGGGTTCATTCAAATGAGAGCGTCATAATTGCATTTTAGATGCCTGAGAACAATCACTCATGAACAAGAGTCGTAACTTTACCCCACCCTGTATCTTCAGATATGTATTTACCTTGTCTCTGGCTAATGAAGAGAAACTAATACTCAGACTGTCGATACAGTCATTGAAGCTTAGATGCACTCTACTCTGGAAACTAGCCCTAATTTTCTACTTCTTTGCGTTAAATCCACACACATGCTTTGACTTTCTAAACGCCCATCCAACTTTTTTGTTGATAGTGCATGAGAGGTTGGTGGTTAGTCCTAGAAACATTCTTCCTTAGAGAAATATAATAAGAGCTTAGGAAAACTATTATTTCTGTGCCCTAAAACAAATTAGAAGACACGGCCACAAAAGAGAAATAGGACTGGCCGAGCCGAGAGAAGAGCACGTGATTGCGTGAATGGATGGGGTCATTTTCCGATGATCACTTGGTGGAGGCCCGTGGCAGGTGGCCGGAATGGGAAAACCTTTCCTGTCCACGGCCCAAACACTACAGCCTCCATGAACTCGACAGTCGGTTTACTTCCAAGGGGGTTCAAACCACTTCCCAGGGCTCGCTTGTAACTGTCAAGCGTTCCCTTGTTCGTCTACACAACTGGATCTGCTTGGTATTCTTCGGGACTGTCTTTGTCCCCTGGATGCCAGCAGTGTGCCCGTGCGGTGGCACGCTAATGAACACTCAGGTCTCTGGGAGACAACAGCTGCTCAGCAGCCTACAAGTCTCACCAGCCCAAGCCAGCAGGACAGCAGTTAATTTACATCAATGGGAGCAGCACTCCCCTCGGAAACCTCCTGAACCTGGTGCTTCTGCAGAGGAAATGTGGGGAAACGGCAGACACTGTGCGTAATTAAAATTAAGACCCAGGATGAGGCTAAGTATTCAATATGAAAGTGCCTTCCATTGGAACCTTCTCATTGCATTTCTGAACCCTTTCTACAAATAGATATAGGAAGTCGTAGTTTTCAAAGGTTTGGGGGAAGGTGAGCATTACAGGCTGAACCAAAACAAGACGTTCACCTGATAAACGAGTTCACTTTCCCTCGAGAGACATCTTGACTTTGGGGAGGGGCGGGCCTTCAGGACCTTGCCTGGAAGGGAACTGAGATGAACATACTCTGGAACATGATTGTTCCCTAAGCAACGTTAAACACCTTGCAGTGTCTGTGCGGATGTTTACAGATGGGAACCTTGACTAAGTAATGAATGAAAACAAAGATGTTTTCTCTTTTGGCAAGTTTACTTTTTCTTTATTTCAGGAGAGCAGATAATCAAAGTGAATGATGCCTGTAGAACAATGGTTTCTAAACAAGTTACAAATTGCTTTGACCTAGAGAAAGGATATGATAGACACATTTCTGGGTCTGCACTCAGCCTTACTGAATTAAAACCTGCAGGTTTAGGGTGCAGGCATCTGTACATTTAATATACTTGCCAGTGATTCTTAGGGTGGCTTCCAGATTAACTGTACTTGCTGCTTAAGCACCACTAATACCCACAATCTAATTGTTAGCCATAACACCTAACAGCAAGTACCGCACTTAGCCCTCTACAATTATAATTGTTGTTCCAAAGATATTTTTTGGACTTCCGATGCAGGGCAAAACAATTCCCCCTTTTTCTGATGAAACAGCTCCACCTCCTCTGCCTCTACCCTACAGAACACGCCTGCACAAAGCTAAATTCCATCCATCCACATGACATGGTCTGAGTTGGGGGGGGTGGTGGGGCGGGGATTTCTTGGCAACCAAGCTGGCTTGTAACCCAGAAACTGTGAGACAGCCATTTGTTAACTCTTAGACTGAGAAGCTGTAAAATCCTGTCTGCAAAGAGAGAAGACTCCAGTAGAAGGAAGAAGCAGAGATGAAAAATTGGCAGGAAGAACTGTCTAGATTGCTGAGGGCTTTCCATTTCTGAATAGTCCTTTCCTAAAACTTTGCCTCAGACATCACTGTCCATCTAATAAATTCATTCTCTCTCTCTCACTTTGCCTTTTAACTTTTCTGTAGCCCACCACCATAGAGTCCTAACTAATACAAGCATTGTTCAGTATTTCCAACATAATTCAATGTGCCTCAAAGCAATGCACTTCCTAACACACCTGCCACAGGTGGGGGCCACTAAAACAAGCAGTAGGCTACCTGCAGACTCCAGTTCAAAGTCACCCCTGTTCCATCCAGACCTTCTGCCTACTCAACGTGGCTTTTTGTAAAGGAGAGACTCTCTGGTTTCCAGACAGAAAATTCTCCTTATAGTCTCTTAAACTATAATGAAACAATACTCCTAGGTTCTGCTCACCAAATGTACCTGAACGAGAAGTTTCCTTTCCTAGCAGTATGCCCAGTACTCATGCCCACCAGAGGCACCTTTTGAGCCTCTTCTGCCTCTGTTTGCAGGAATCTGTGTCCAACTTTGAACAGCCCTGCTTTTTAAGTGTCTTCATGATTTTCTGGCTCACCCTCGCCCAGGGGCCATGCGAATCTTCTCCGAATCACTCTAAATTTGGGATCTGTGCTGCTGAAGCAAGCACAAGGGTCCTCATAATTTATGATGCAGATTTTTCCCAAGGAGGCCTCACTTTTCATCATGTTTCCTTTCCTCCCTTTTTTAAACCAGTAGCAGAGTTGATATTGTAGTGCCATTACTATTTACCCAAAATAAGCAAACCCACTACCACTGAGTCAGTTTAGACTCATGGTCCTACAATAGGGCTGAAATTACCTCAGAGGGTTTCCAAAACCCTCTTTACTGAAGCAGACAGCCACATCTTTGTCCTGCTGTGTCTGAGCCACTGTTCTGCCTGTTAGCGCACTCTAACCCCTGTGTGTTAATCTGGGTGGACTAGAGAAACAAATTCACAGAGACACTCATGTGTAGAAGAAAGTACTTTATATACAAGAGCAATTGAATATTGAGAAAACATCCCAACCCAGACCAGATCAAGGCCATAAGTTCAATATTAGCCCATCTGTCCAATACCAATCCATAAATTCCTCTTCAGGCTCATCCACACATGCAGTAATGCTGAAAATAAGGTCACAGGTCAGTGGGTGGGAAGTCTTGTTGGTCCAGTGGCAGCAGAAGCATCTCAGCACTGGCAGGGGTCTCCACGTGGCTCCTTCAGCTCCAGGGCTCAAGGGCAGCTCCATGTGGCTTGTCAGCAGGAATGTCTTACAGGGAAGGAGTGGCTAAACTACACCCCTTCACTCAATTCCCAAATTGACAACAGATTATGTAACTACCACCACCCTTTCCTATCTGGTCTCTAATCAATCGAAGACCTAAACATGGGGTGGACATGGGGGGTAAATCAGGTCCTCAATTGGAACAACAGAAAATAAACTTGATTTTTAACCTAGAGCACAACAATTCACATTTTTGAAAGCTATAAAAGAACATTTGTAAAAATGCCCTGTATCCCATGCAGTGGAGTCTAAACAAATTTCAGAAGAGAGAAATCACATATGACATTATGATCTAGAGCTTCTAAAATCCAAGATGAAGGTTGTGAGGAAGTGGGTTTTGTTTCTTGGCTTTTTTGTTTTGCCTTTGCCGCAGAGCCAGAGTTGAGCCCAGATGTTTGTCTCAGACATCTTTCCAAGGGTCTCCTCCACCGCATCCCTTCGAATTGTGCGCAGATTCACGATGGGAGGACTATCCCCAACACCCGAGGGGGCTGGGACTCTCTAGGGCTTGGGTTCCACCCAGAAACCTTTGGGTTTGCCAAGAGTCTCGATTGTCTGACTTGAGGGTAACTGACTCGGGTTTTCACTGCTGTTCTGCTTGATTCTTCTTCTTCTTTTTTTTTTTTTTTTTTTTTTTTTAGGTAGGAACCTCAAGATACTCCTTGCCCTCCTCCATTTATTAAGTGAGTCGAGTTGAGGATTGAAAAGGGTTTGGAGGTAAATTGGAGATTCCCACAGCTGACATTTACCCCAACAGCTGAGGGATATTGTGATGTTTATTGATTGTCATGCATTGACATTTTCTATAAAGGAAACATTCATTTTTAATCGATTCTGTCTGCTGATTTCCTGAGCACAGATTTTGTACACGTGGATGGGTACGTGTTACCCTGAAGAGCTCAAATTTGACAAAGACATCACTGCTGTTTGAATAAGGTTTGTGTTCCCCTCTCAGGGCTTACTTTATCGTGATCGGCTGTTTGGGGAAAATTCCAGGGATTTTAGTGTGTGCTGATTTCTTTACCCACCAGCACTCCAAAGAATCCCTGCCTTTGTGCAACATGATGTGTGTGAGGCAAGTCTGGGCATGCTTCTCCCAGGTGGGAGTCACTGGGCTCAGGACTTTACTAGATAAGGAACAGGTGTGAAGTCTTGTCTACAGGCTCTTCCCCGTGACAGCTGAATTGAGCCATAAAACTTTCAAATAATTTATGCACATCCGTAGGAGCCCAGATATAGGCTCTTAATCCCAGCTTCAGAATGCGCTCGTGTGGATTTCACCATGAAAAAAAAAGCTGTAGTTCACCCCCACCCCCTCATCTTTGGCCTTTAGGTAATAGGTGAAAATATTCAGATTGCCTCGTAAGTCAAAATTCATTTTGTAAACTATTATCCATGGCCTTCCATCTTCTGCTTGCTTTTAAGTAAAAGCAGAGTTCATCATAATCAGATGTTTTGGTTTATATTTTAAAATATTACAAGATGGCCAAGACCGGGGTTAAGAAACCTTTCAAACATCTTTAATTTCAGTTAACTGCTAAATTTGCGTTCGCTCTTGTAGCTGGGTTTTTCCTCCGCAGAAACAGAAAAGAAAAGCAACATGTGGTTTGTTGCAGTCAGTGTACTTCTTCGCCTGTTTTGCATTAGGAGGTTCTGGAAACCTGAAACTAAAAGCGCCGTAAAGAAAACTGAACAGCAAAGGAAAGAAAAAGAGCAAAGGCATCTGAGCCTGGGCCCTCTTCCCTCATCTGCCCTAAACGTACCTTCCAAAGGAAGATGCGGAGCCTTGATAGTTGGAAGTAGGCAGGAGCAGAGAACCAAATGCCTTTTTAAAAGGCTTTAAAAGTCCTATATCTTGCTAAGTGTTCCAATTAAATAGAAACTGTATGTGTGCTTTTGGTGATCCTATCAAGTAAACAAACATTGGGCTGCTAGCTGCAAAGTCATTGGTTCAAACCTACCCGTGGCTCCACAGACAAAGCTGAGGATAAAGTATAGGCATCTGCTCCTGCAGCTTCCCTCAACCACTCCCCCTTTCTCTCTCCCTCCCCGCCCCCCATACACATCATCCCAGAACCCCCAGGAGGAAGTATCACCCACTTGGGGAGCTGATTTACAGCTTTGGAAACCCTATACAGGTTGGTTATGGTTCGAAATGAATTCATGAGACTGGATTTGGTTTCAGTATATGTACCCTTTAGGAACTATCTGAAAGATCAAACCACTGAAAACATAAACGTCCACTTTCACAGCCATTAAACATCAAATCCTCACCTATTCAAAACAAAACCTGCATCTCACTAAACCTGGCTCCAACTTAAAATCAATTAGTTCTCACATCATAGCCCTGCTACATACCCACCTTCATGAAACGATACTGAAGATAAGGGTGCAACAGCAAAATGTGGGGAAGAAAGCAGATAGTGCCGGACTATCAATCAGAATAATGTCTAGGGTCTTACAGGATTGTTTTCAAACAAGCACCCTCTAAACGAGGAGTCAACTAAGTCCACATGGAAGAAGCACATCAGTTGTGTGATCCAAAGATGACAATTACTAAATGCAAATATGGTGAGAAGAAAAGCATCAGAGCTAAAACTACGAACACCCAATTTGTGGAGGGCTGTAGGGGACACTGAGAGTCCAAAGCCCATCTGCAGGGTAGCTCTTCAGCCTGAGCCACTGGCACATCTGCCTGATAGCCTTACTAGTAGGCAGAGATCATTGTCATCTTGGTCATGCTGAATCAACACTTGACCAGTTGACCTTCTTAGAGACCCATGCTGAATTTGTTCTAGGTGCAAGTATCTCTTACTTGTTCCATGACAAAATTTTCTTCCCTGGTTTTGGGGTTTTTTTGTTATTGTTGGAAGTCTTTGCTTTCTTACACATTATTAGTATTTAGGGCTGTATACCGTTATGTTTGTACCCTTACCACCCTAGTGCTTTGATTTTGTTTTTCGCTGTTTTCTGTTGGATCTTCCAGCTGTGAAGCACAGAAGAGAGGGAGCATAATGATAAAAACAGACACAAGGGAACATAGGAAATACAGGGGTGGATGATAGAGTGGGAGACGGGGTGGGAGAATAATTAATGAAGACGGAGGGAGCACTCGAATGAATAATGATTGCATGAGTCATCTTAAAGGCAATATGACTATGAAGGAGGGGGAGTGCTCTAGAATTGATGTGGGAGGTGATTGTACAATTCTCCGTGATTTGATTGAGTGATGACAGAATTGATTTATATGATATATAAATTACTTGCAAATAAAACTCCAAAAAAATTGAAACACCTCCCCCCCCAAACAGATGCCTGCTCTTCTTGGGATCTCAGTTGACCTTCTTGTTGGCAGGGGTGGCATGGCAGAGGCCCTCCATTGGCCCCGCTCCTCCCTGGTGCTGCTCGTAGCTACGGCGAATCGTGCTCACTGTGCACAGGTCACATGGACCACAGATAGCACTCTAGGGGTCACATTGCACCCCTTCTTCCCTTACGATTTCACCACACGCAACATCTGCTTGATGGAACCATCAGGATCATCATGCCTCGCATTCGGATTATAGTCTTTCAGAGGGCCGGGTATTTCTGTGTGCTGTCCTTGGATGTGTTCTCCCCAGGAAGTGTCTTAGGAGCCCTGGTGGTGTCGTGGTTACCTTGTGGGGCTATGATCCATGAGGTTAGCTGTTCAAAACCACGAGCAGCTCTCTGGGAAAAAGAACAGACTTTCTACTCCAAACAGTGAGTCTCAGAAACCCAAAGTGTGTGTGGGAGC
>PVJH01008522.1:0-84720 GCA_004026705.1 Nesogale talazaci | reverse complement strand
GAAGAAGAAATACCACATAACCATGATGTGAGCTGTTCGTTAATATTGCTGTTGAAGGATCTACTCCAGAGTATTTGTTAGAGGTGCGGAGTTTATCCCGGGTGAAAATGATGACCATTTAACACATTCAATAGTCGGCATTTTCTATGATAAACATTCAATACTTTTAAAATGTTGTTTTTATGATTGTTGTTTTTATGATTTCAACTCATGGCAACACAAAACGAGCAGTAGAAAGCTGCTCAAAATCGAATACTTCCATAAATTAGAACATTGACGTGGGACATTTTATTTTATTTTTAATCATTTTATCAGGGCCTCATACAACTCATCATGATCAATGCTGACATCTATTTTATCACTAGATCAATGCAGACTACATTTGTAGTCTACATCATTCTCAAAACATCCTCCTCCTACTTAGGCCCTTGGTATCAGCTCCTCATGTTTCCCTTCCCTCCCTCCAACCCCTCCCTCATGAACCCTTGATAATTTACAAATTATCATTGTTTTGTCATATCGTACACTGTCCGATGTGTCCCTTCACGTGCTTGCCTATTGTCCATACCTCAGGGTAAAGGTTATATGTAGATCCCTGCAATTGGTTCCCCCTTTCTACCCTACCATCCCTCTACCCTCCTGGTATCACCATTCTCACCACTGGTCCTGAAGGGACCATCTGTCCTGAATTCCTCATGTTTCCGGCTCCTAGCCATACCAGTGTACATCCTCTGGTCTGAGGTGGGACATTTTAAAGGCAAAGTATTCCTCTCAAAACAAATGAGCAGAGCCTAGACTGAAGTGTGGCTGTAAAGTATAAAGATTTGGGAGATGTCGTCAAAGGTAAAGAAACAATGGATCTAGTATGAAGCCAAATTTGTGGGAGGAGAAATGATACTACCTTAACGATGACTCCAAGGTCATTTTAGTTGTTGTTGTTGTTGTTGTTGTTGTTTTGGGGGAGGGGGGCACATCACTGCTCCCTGGTGGTGGAAGTAGGAGGCCCAGCCCTACTGCTGGAATTGAACCTCTGTCCCAGTGGGCCGCAGTCCCATGCACAACCACTACGCCACCGGGGCTCAGCCCGTGATCTTAGTTTTATAGGAAGGTAGTAATAGGGATGGAATTGCTGTTTGGTGTCTTCAGTTCCTCTCCTCTGTGGAGGATCTGCACCTGCCCAAAGAAGCTAGCAGAATTGGTAGGGTGGGGTAGGGTAGGGAGGTGGAAGCAAGATAGGAACATGCAAGAGAAAATGGAGAACTCACAAGTTTTGGGTTATTACTCTTACACAATAAGTGCCTACATTGACTTAAATGAAAAAAAGAACAGAACCTTTTTTTTTTTTTTTGGAGAGTAAGTGAATTTTTCTGCTTCAACAGCATCAAATAAAGAGTGAAGACCATGTCCCTTTGTCACAGGTGTATATGATCTCCATAATCTACTACAGAGAAGGCATTTCAATCTGTGATCCCAAGCCAGCAACCCTGAACTTGTAAGAAGTGAATTGGATAGTTCACATAGATCCTGGGATTTGGTAGTATTTTCCCTCTTTTGCTCTGGAGGATGTGGGAGAGACTGCAGTGTTCTGATTTGGGGACCAGAGTCTGGCATTGCCTTCAGAGATGTCCCCTAAGCAAACACACAGTTGGTAGCTCTTGTGTCCTGGACACACGTTAAGGGTGGAGTTTGCCTCTGATGGACTTTGTTGATTCTTTTTTTTTTTTTGGGGGGGGGGGGCATCACTGCTCTCTGGTGTTTGGAGTAGGAGGCCCAGCCCCACTGCTGGAATTGAACCTCCCTCCCAGTGGGCTGCAGTCCCGCACACGACCACTACACCCCCCGGGGCTCAGCCCATTGATTCTTAATTCAGTTTAGATATTGACTGTGTTTTATCTCAAACAATGCTAATTTTTTCCATTGGGTTCCCGTATTCATTGCAATGGCTACATAGAACTCAGAGACAGGACTCACATTTAGGGGAGTTGATGAGGGACATTAATAGATTATCAGCACGCAGTAAAGATACAATCACTGGTCTACAGCCACACCTGACCTCAGGTAGCAACTGCCTCTCTCTCTGTCTTCAGTCTCTCAGGCCAGATGAGAAGAAGTCGCCTTAATCTAGGGGCTGCTCCTCTGAGTCTCCACGCCGGAGTCCCTGGTGCATCTGGTCTTGGCCACCTCCACTACTTCCTGGACGTGCTCTTCCCAATGCCCCTGCGATTTCTCCGTGTGTCCCCGATGACTTCTACACACCAAAGAATGGCCTGCATACCTCATTTGTCTTTTAGCCGACACTACCCCCAAGGGGAAAAGAAGAGATGATGACTTTAAGTCACACTCTCTTATAGTCTGAAGAGGGCCCCCACCCCTGCCAAAAACAAAGGGTGTGACTTGGTTCACACCCTCTACTGAGGTCGAAGCTACAGATGCCAAAAAGGAAGAGAGTGGGATTTGGTGACCTTTGTCATTGGCGTGAGGTGCCATCAAGTCAATGCTTACTCCTAGAGCCTCTTTGTGCGAAAGGGACCACCGTCAGGTCCTGAGCCATCTTCACAATGGTTCCTATCTGTGAGTCCATTGTTGCAGCCACTGGGTCAGTCCATCTTGTTGAGGGCCTTCCTGTTTTGCACTGTCCGTTTTCTTTCCCATGCAGGATGACCTTCTCCAGGGGTGGATCTCTCCTGACAATGTGTCCAAAGTACATCAGATAAAGTACTTTGCTTGTAAGGAGCTTGTAAGTCTTTGCTTGTAAGGAGCATCCTGGCTGTCCTTCCCACATCTGTTAGTTGGTTTGGCAGTCCGTGGTACTTTCAGTTCTTTGCCAACACCATAAATCACATGCATCCATTAATCTTTGATCTCCCTTTTTCAGTGTCCAGCTATCCTGACGATGGAAAGTACTGTGACGTAGGGCAGACACACTTGAGTCCTTAAAGTGACATCCTTGCTTTATGCAACAAATTTGCCCAGTTCCCTGCGTAGTTTGATATCCAGACGGCTGGTTCATGCTCTTTGCCAAAGTCACCGTAATCCTGATCCATTAGTGTAGGAGAAAGCACCCTCAAAAAAGGATTGCAGGCACAGGTCTAGAGTCCAGAATTACAGTGCATCACCTAAGGAGTTGTGACAAGAAGGGTCATATTAATTGACTAGCTCTACTGGTACCATTTTTGAGTGGACATGACACAGGAACATGGGCTAATTGACATTATTGGAGGTGGGTCTGCCCTGTTTCTCAATACGTGTTCACAGAGGGAAGAGGGCCAGGGAGCCACGTTTATCACACAACATGCTTACTGCCTAACTCCAGTCATTGGAGAGAGAATTACCAAAAAGAATACTGTTAGAAAGAAATGTTAAACGGTGATAAAATGTAATAGGATTCAACCTAAAGTGTACTGTGAATGCTACTTTTTCTAAGGCATCTCATTTGCCATGGACCAGCATCCCTTTGAAAAGACTAAGGCTAAGAGTTTCCTTGCCCACAAGCTCAGATTGATTGGGAGTCCGATGCCAGTATCAGAAACACCAAGGGCACATCGTGTTCGTGCATGTTGGCAGGTTGGAGTGGAGCCTCGCATCAGAGGAGAGCACCAAGATGGTTGGTGTTAGGTGCCTTCACGTCCGCTCTCACTCCTGGTGGCCCTTGTGCAAAAGAATGAGGCCCCGCCCTGCCCTGTCCCAGCCCAATAATGGTGCTGTGTTTGTGCTCCTGGCTGCAGCTGCTGAGTCAACCCATTTCATCGAGGGACAGCTTTTTTGCTGACCCTCTACTTTACCTAGCGTGATATCCTTCTCCAGGGATTGTCCCCTCCCGATACCACGGACAAAATATCTGAAATGAAGTCTAACTCCCTCGCTCCAGTTCTGAGGCAGATTTATCTGTTGCTCTTGGCAGTCCTTGGTATTTTTGTATGTTCTTCTCCAACACCTTCATTCAAATGTATCGGCACTTCTCCAGTTTTCCATCGCCTTGTCAGGAAAGATCAAAATACCAAACTCTCTTTATTCAAATCCATTCTGGCTCACAGCAGCCTCGCATGCACTGTCCGGGATCAGAAAGGCTCCCCGCTCTCCTTCAGGGCAGTGGGCGGATGCTAAGTGCTGACCTCGGGGTTAGTAAGCCCTCAGGAAACCCACCGTGGGAGACCTTGGGGAATGTCACTGGGCTGACCCGTATTCCAGTGAATTTTCCTTTAGGATTCTTTTAATTGTGTGATAATTGCCTTAGGTCTAGAAACTTGTAAAAGAATCAGAATTAAATCATTCCCCAAACTCTCACGGCTGTGGAGTTGATTCTGACTCGTAGGACAGAGCAGAACTCTCTCGAGGCTGTAAATATTTGGGATCAGAAAGTTCCATCTTTCCTCTCTGGAAAGCCTGGTGGGTACAAACGTTTGTTCTCGTGCATCCACGACACCAGCAGGACTCCAGGTTGACAAGGTGTGTGGTATTAGGGATATCTTTGGGTTTGTGTAACAATGTATCATATTTCCACATGCTGTCATCAATTCTCAGGGCCTTCCTGTGATGCGTCTTGGCACCAGGCATCATTTACTTTGGGAGCTAATTGTTCTACACACAGCTCCTAAAGGTTGCAGAATTATTTTAAATAGTTTAGGGCTTTAGAACAAGCATTCATTAATGTTTTAAAAGCCCGGTAAAGCAATACATATATAAACTCTAGGGGAACACTTGAATTCCCCGAAAAGTTAAACAATCTTTAATACAGGTGTGATTCGCCTTGCCCGGGGAAGCGTTCAGAACTACCATCAGAGTGTCCAGCATTTGTCTACTTTTCTGAGTATGAACGCCCAGATGATGTGTTGGGTTTTGTCTCTTGCGGAGACCAGAAAACTAATCCTCCTTGAAATGCCAGTGCTTTGGACTTTACTGAGACAGAATTCCACAGATTTCCTCACAGAAGACCAGCATTCAAATAAATCAGACCTGCCCTTCCACTTTCTCTTATATCAATTTTTCCCCATTATTTAAATTTCTACTTACAGGACTTGGCAGGGTTGGAGGTCGACTCATGGATACACATTTGTCCTTTCAGAATATTTTGTTCTGCGGTGAGCTGCAGCAAGGCTTGGTCTTCTCCAGAGGATGTGTTTGTCATGTGGTCTTTCTTCCTTTTCAAATGCACAGGGTGCCAAAGCCTGTTTTCTACGGGACATTCCTTTCTCAGCCATCTACTTCCCATGCTATGCCCACGTGAAGGCTTCCTTTGCAAGTGAGGATGGGCACGTTGGCCCAGGAAGCCTGCTCCTGGCTGGCGCCATAGCTGGTGAGTGTCTCTCCGTGAGTACCCCTCCACCCCCATCACACACCAGAGTCCTGCCCTCTGGCTCCCCGTGGTTTGCTGAGCCTGTGTGTCTGACAGTTGCAGGGGAGTTTAGACTGCTGTGAATCTAGCTACCTGTAGATTCCTTTGCATAACCACTGCGAAGCCATGAAGGCGGGGCTCGTCTTTCTTCTGCAGACGAGACTAATAGACAGTCGATATTTTAATTCTGAAAAAAGACTCATTAAAAACCAGCAGCCGGGCTGAGCCCCGGTGGCGTTGTGGTTGTGCGCGGGACTGCGGCCCACTGGGACGGAGGTTCAATTCCAGCAGTGGGGCTGGGCCTCCTACTCCCACCACCGGAGAGCAGTGATGTCAAAAAAACTAAAAAAAAAAAAAAACCAGCAGCCTTTGTAGCATGGTTGAAGTCCAACTCGAGCTGCCTGCCGTTTTCTCAGTGCGCTTCATGGTGTGAGGGTGTGAACTGCCCCACCCGTGGAAGGACTTGTGCCAAGAGACAGAGCCTCCATCACGAAAGCAAGGGTGCCGCTCTTTGGAAAAGGGAAGTGGAGCCATTGAATTATCTGATTCTACGATGCTTAAATTGCATGCCAATAAAACTATTGGGGGGGGAGGGGGAATAAAGAACAATACAAGAGCAATACTGTGCACAGTTGATCAACGGAAAAGGAAAATGCATTGCATTCAATGGATTTTAGTGAAAGTGCTGATTGAGTGCGTATATTTCATTTTTTTTAAATGACCCGTAAGGGTACAACATCCTGCACAGACCCTGCCGTCCTCACAATTGTCCCCAGGCCTGTTGTAGCCATGGTGACAGTGGGTGCCTCTCCCTGAGGGCGTTCCTCTTTTTCACTGTCCCTCCAGTTTACCAAGCATGAGGTCCTATGACAAATTTAAAAATTGGATTGATGTGTGATAAGGAAATATGTTGATGCTTTCATGTTTTGATAGTAATTCCTATTGTTCATTAAGTCGGTCGGATGTTTTTTCTCCTCAAGGGTTTGATTAGACTTGAAGTGAGACTCGTTTGAGTAATATACATCACTTTAATAAAACTGATTGTTGGCATTTCTTAACCTAAGGAATCTTGGGTTTGTTTCTTTGCATGATTCTGTTTTTTGTATCTTTTTTTATAATCTGGGCGCATCTTTAAATACTTGAAAACATCTCCATCATTTCACAGGCTTGCTCTAGATGAAACTATATTTGAATTTACGTTCATTTTCCTAAGTGTCTCAGCATGTCAGTGGGTTCGGGCTGAAACAGGGACCCTGAAATTAAGAAACTAAATTATAATTCTCTGTAATTCACTTGCGGCTTTTTACATAATGTAAGACACTTCAGTGTGATTTATTGGCAGTATAAAATAAAGAATAGCTAACATTTCTAGCATTTTAAGAGAATGATCTATCATAGCAGATGATTGTAACTGTTGGAGAGATATGATATGGGAGTAAGTCAAACTCTAGTGGAGGCTTTTCCCTTGAATTAGTTAACTGAGACTACATTACAATTCGGAAATAGTTTAGAAGCTGTTCAGTGCACAGATAGAGAAATATTATATATATGCTGACTGGTACTTTTGCAAAGATTGTTAGAAGCACTATTGGCACTATTTTTGTAATTACTGGGACATAATGCTTAAGATTTTCTTAGAGCCTTAAACAAAAGTAATGGATTGGATCAGGGTAGTAGAGTAACTATGTGGTCATCCTCCTTTCAGCTCCTCTCTTAAAATATCAGCAAATACATTTAAAAAGATTCTTTAGTGACATTAAAAATTTTTGAGCACCTTCACAGACCAGAACTGTAACGAAGGAGTTCCCGAGAGACAGGAAACAGAATCACTGGCTCTGGAACTAGACTAAGGGAAGACCCCTGATCCCAAATCCTAACAGGAGAAGCCATTTCTAATGTCCAAGCAGAACTAGTGGATCATCAACTTTTGTTAAAGAACGTAATGCAGGTAATGTAGGAAGCCAGTCCTGTCCCTCCTGTTTCTGCTTTTATGTAGTGCTCAGGACAACCCTGCTTTCTAAGCTGAAATGCAGAGCTCTGTTCTAAAGAAAGGCAAGGTTAAGGACAGGGTGTAAGGTCACATGCACTTGTACCACAGAGATGAAGGTGTCTGGGGAGCAGAACCGTTTGTGCTTCGTGATTCAAATCCACTTACCCAGTCATGTTACCCAAGAAACTCCCCGCCATCAACTTCCATCATGATTACAACCAAGACAGCCCCGCTGAACAGTTCCCCTCTCACCAGGACCATGGATACAGGGGAAATGAAAGCAAGTTCTTCCTGCGTTCTGCCCAAGAGAGAAGGATATGATCCTGCCACCAGAAGGAAGATATCTGTCATGGTTTGCAGCATCTTCTACCCCCCAGCCCCTATTCCTCAAGTCACATCTAGCTGGAATCTCGGAGCAGGGCGTTGTTTGGAACTAGGAGATTCACTGCTGTAATTAAGTGACATGCTGTCATACCAGGGGGCGAGAAAGGACCTCAACCCAAGGGCAAGCGTCATCGGACAGGCTGAGCAAGAGGAGAGCACAGGCACCCACACAGCTACAAAGGCAAGGGAGGCAGGGAATAGAGTGTCTTGGGTTAGTTTAGGGAGTCGCACTTGGTGTACACAGTGGATGCACTGGGCAGGCAGTTGAAAGGTTGGGGGTCTGAGTCCACACGGAGTTGTCTTAGAAGAAAGGCTTGGAAATCTATTCTAGAACAGCCATTAAAACCCTGGGGGGGGGGGGGTCAGAACTCTGGGGAAACCAGTCTCCTTCTCCGTGAACCCCCCAAGCACGTTTCCCCCATGGGTTTTATCTTCCACTCGGCCTTCGCTCAATGGTACATTTCCCTTCTAGGTGACAAACTTCCTAAAGGTAGACTCTGAATGTCTTTGCAGTGTCACTGCCCCGGACTTAGGAAACCCTCTGTTATCTGTGACAGTCCGACGAAACCGAGTGAAAAGCCAAGCAAGGCGAGAAACCCCATGGTCCTCGATTGCACACTCTTGTGTATTGCTGCCCTGTTCAAAACAGCAACGACCGAGGGCAGCGACCTAAGTTTCCATCGATGAATGATTAATGAGCAAAATGTGGTTTCTGCAAACAATGGAATCCCTGTGGTCATAAAGTAAGATAGGTTCCCGAAGCATAGTACAATGTGGACCAACCTGGAGGACACCATGCAGTCTCTGTCTGGGTGCCGGGACCAGCATTCCTTGAGGGTTACCAGAGGTGGGACAGGGGGACCATTCTCTGTATAAAGTCATTGTAGGGTGAGGGGGAAAAGTAGCATCACATGGGGTTGACGTACACAGAACTTGACCAGAGTTACTGAGGTCACTAAGTTGTACACAGAACTAGGCTGTTTGGGGAAATGCTATATTATACACAACTTTGTGAATATTTCCACTTAAGGCACTCTGGTAGCACAGTTGGTAAGGCGTTGAGCTGCTAACTGCTAAGTCAGCAGTTGGAACCCATCAGAGAAAGAAAAAGCTGTCTGCTCCCATAACCTTGGAAACCTACAGGGGCTGCTTTGTCCTGCAGGGTGGCTGGGAGTTGGAAGTGACCGTGGAGTGGGTAGGTAGGTGGGTGGGTAGATGGAGTCTTCGATGGATAGGTATGGGATGGTATGAGGAAGCTTCAGAAAGCACATGGAATAATGGAATCAGAAGATAATGGAATGTCTCCACGGACTTTTTTAAAGATTCCTCACACTTGTATGTTTTTGGAATCAAAGTTAACTTAAGAACTATTCACATTTCTAGAGGCCTTCAAAAAGTTTGTCGAACAAGTTCACAACTCTCACCCATGATAACTCCATGTATATCATACTAGAACGATGCTCCGGTGGAGGAAAAGGTACGCTGTTTTGGTTGTTCAAGGAGAATGTTTACCTGGGAAGCCATAGTCCCATTCAAGGACTTGTACGCAGATTCTCCCTGACATTGGTTTGCCACAATGCTGGTGTACAGAAACTCTCACCTGTCCGACTCCACTTGCCCAACTTCCCTCCTCCAGTCAGTTTTCTGGCCCCTCCTTGCCTTTTGGTTAAATGTTGATTGTGTTCAATCTTCTCCGTAGTTGATTATTTACAGGAGCATATTCTTTCCAGGTGTTGGTATTTATTGTTTAGGCCAATCGATTAATGGACTTCAGTTCCAGATCAACCCATAAGATGTCCACTAGGCAAGTTTTTGGAAGTCTTTCTTTTGAGGCTCGAGAGGGTGGGGCCTCCGAACTTTCAGCTCTCGGTCGAGTGCATTTACCATTTGTACCTACTGCTATCTGTAGAAAAAGAAAAACCTCAGACCCCTTGATCAGCTTTGGGGTGCAGAAGCCCGTCACCAGGCCAGCTCAGTGGGAGACGCTGCAAACCTTGCTGGAGCCCATCAGGCATGTTGGGTGGATGGAGCTCCGTCCAGTTACTTGATGCCTTGCTTTCTTTTGCTCTGGTGCTGCCTAATTAATACTTGTCCCCAGTGCAATTTAGCAAACCCCACACCAAAAATCTCCTCCTTCTCTGGGGGATACACCCAGGGCCTCCTAGAGCTGAGCATATGTCACATGAGGATAGATGGGTGCTGAAAATGGAGGGGGGGGGGGGAGTTTTGTTCCTGTTGCCAATCTTGCCAGCATTCCCCAGCATACTGATTGGTTTTGCCAGCTAACCAGACCTTCTTTCTCTCATTTTGTTTCTGCTAATCTAATCAGGGTCTTTCCTCTCTCCTGGACTCCTCCCTGTATTTTGTCTTCTCTCTCTTTTCACCAAAAGGAAATATTTATGGAAACCACTCAAATCGAAAGGAAACCCTCCACTGCATTTTATTCCTTGTATTTCTTTCACAGTCCCACTCCCAACATGCCTGCCCACTCTGGTAGGGGGGATCAGATTGCCTGTGTCAAACAGACAGCCTTGCTAATAAACTCTTCCTAAACGAGGAAGTAAAACAATATTGGTGGTGTGAACGTAGTGGGTTTCTAAGCATTTTTCATGTTTCCTTCCATTATGTTGGAGGATAAATTCCTGGCTCCAAGTTAAAATAATCCCTCCAAGCTAATAGGAAATTCAGTATGACTTCCTCAGTGAAGTGTTGGATAGAAAGGGAGCTTTTCACAAGCAAAATGATGATGCATTTGATTTAAAAAAACCTGTTACTTATGATTAATTTAGTTTGATGAGCTAGATAAAAGGGGAAGAGGCAAAGATTCTACTTTTGTAATATAATTTCTAGCATGTAGTATGCAAATGTGTGCCTCTCTCCCTCACCCCCACCTCCCAACACACACACACACACACACACCCCACACACACAGGCACATACCCTTTAACTTTAATGCTGTCTGTTAGAAGGATGAGATGTAGTTGCTAGCCAGACCATGTTGGTTTGGAAAGAAATTCTTACAGAATTATTAAGCCTTAAAAAAAGCAAAGGAGATTTATGCATCTGCATTTGACCAATTTGGTTTGGAACAGGTTCATAATGGAAAAGTAATAAAACCATGAGAGACAGTGTCTTCTGAGCACAGTCTCACTTTAAAAAAATTTAAAACATGGACTACCCATTTTGGATTAAATGACTGTCGAAAAATTCCCTGTTGGTAATTTGAGGGGGATTTTCTCTTTGTTTGTTTCTTTTTAATTGATTATTAAGCAATATGAAGTTTAAGTTTTCTGTTAACTTTTCTTTGCGAAAGGATGGCAGTCTTTGGAAGAAGGAATCCTAAAGTATTATCTGTGGGAGTCTTCTCCTTTCCTCTTTCTTACCCATAGCTAACACTCTCACTCTCTCAGAGAGGGAGGGGGGGAGAGAGAGAGAGAGAATTGGTGTAGCCATAGCAACAACTGTTTGTTGGAACAGGACAGGTGGGGCTTGTGTTGGGTTCTGGGCATGGATGCTGGGGTGGGGGAGAAGGTCTCGCTCTTCCTGTGACCACCAGCAGCTGCAGAAAGGCAGGAGGAGGATATGCCCAACAGGCATCCCCTCAGCAACATGGGTCCTGAGAACTTAGCAAATTTTCAATTTCAACAGGAAATGGGGACTGGGGGTTGGACTACTCCATTTATTCTGCACTTCTCATAGCACTGTTTCTGTGATTAAGTATCATTGGGCTGATCCAGGCCCATGTGGCCAGCACAGGCCTGTCCCATGAAGCAAGGCTGAGCGGGTGTTGCACAGCTAACATAGGTCAGGGCCTCAGAAACTACATATAGGGGCACCGTGAGGCCGAATCAACTCGATGGCAGTGGGGTGGGCGCTTGGTTCCCCAAGTCTTTCTCCATGGGAGCTGCTCGCTGGGGGTGCACTGCCAACCTTGGGCGTGCTGCCAGGACTCCCTCTGAAGTCATGACATTGGTAACGGTTTTCTGAAGACTCTGAAAGACATAGGCCTTACAAAGGAAGGGCAGATGGGTGGGGAAAGGGTTACTGAATGTGTATCCGTGTGTAGTTTGTGTGTGATACGTGTAAGTTTGTCCCTTCAGGTGAAATCCTGGTGGCTGTTCCCCCAGGTAGGACAGAGAAATAGCCATTTTATTTCATTTGACTCCTAACTTCCCCCCCCCCCCCCCCCCCCCACCACCAGCAGTTCAAAGCACAGTTATTTTTATATAGTGAGAATGTGACCAGACTGAGATGATACTGTGTCTGTCCCGCAGGTATGCCCGCGGCATCTTTAGTGACCCCTGCTGATGTTATCAAGACGAGATTACAGGTGGCTGCCCGGGCTGGCCAGACCACTTACAGCGGCGTTGTAGACTGCTTTCGAAAGATCCTGCGTGAGGAAGGCCCCAAAGCTCTGTGGAAAGGAGCTGCTGGTACAGAAACAATCGTTCTTAACGAATCGTTTGGGGTCCAATCGTTTTTTTAATTTCTTGGGTTTTTTTTTTTTTTTTTGGAATTTAATTGTATGTGTCCTCTCCCCCTTTTCCCTCCCAAAGCCCGGGTGTTTCGATCCTCGCCACAGTTTGGTGTAACTTTGCTGACCTACGAATTGTTACAGCAGTGGTTCTACATTGACTTCGGGGGAGTGTAAGTATCTTGCTGAGTCTGGATGGCTGCGGCTACTGATGCTCCACTCTGATGGAGGCAGCGCACCAGTCTAGTCCCCGTGGTAACAGCAAAGAGACTTAGGAAAGCAGGGACACTTCAGGGAGAAACATGCATGTGTCTAAAATGGGTCCATGCCTTATTTCATGTAACAGGTTTGGAAAGTTGGATTTTGGATTTTTTTTTACTATCTACATCTAGATATATGTACGTACATGTATGTGTGTATATATATGAAACTGAGAGTTTTACTGAATATCTGCTTCTTTCAGAAAACCCATGAGGACAGAGCCAGCTCCTAAATCAAGGATCACACTGCCCGCTCCCAATCCTGACCACGTCGGGGGCTACAGATTGGCAGTGGCAACTTTTGCAGGGATAGAAAACAAATTTGGACTTTACCTACCTCTCTACAAGCCCTCCGTGTCTACCTCAAAAGCGACCAGCAGAAACCCCTCGTAGGAGCAGCCCCGAATGCGGCCCGAGCGTTGTTGGCACAGAGGGAAAGCACTCACCTCGGACCGAAGCAACATCTCATCCCTGCCCCTTCCAGCCCCTGTGGAAATGCCAGCCGAGGCTTTTTATAAAGAGGGATCGCTCTTTGTCTGTGTGTTTTTCTGAACCGGATCATTGTGAAATCATTAAGAATTATGCTTTGAGCCCCAGCCTGGGATCTGACCCGTTTGGGATTTCATCCACACTGCATCATTTGAGGAGAGGAGCAAGGGATGGCACAAAAGGGGCTCTTCTCCTTGGGCCGGGATTTGCATCCCCAAAAGGCAATTCAAGGCAGGGAAAGTGCTCAGAGGCCAGAGTTCCCGGCCTGTTTAAAGAGTCGTAAGCTGGGTGCAAGTTTATAAAAGTAGAAAACACTAGGAGAAGTGAAAAAAAAAAATCATCAGAAATAGCCAGCCCGGCTTCAAATGTTAAACATACACAAATTCTGTCTCTGGATTACATTATGAAGCTTTTATGTGAAACATGTTTTGTTTTTTTGGTGTGTGGGGGGGTGCGTAATGAAAACCACATTGAAGATGTTTAGTAATCACATTCTGTTACTGGCTACTAGGGGAAAAGCCTGGGTGCTTTTGAAACACGCGTTGGGCATTTTACTCTATAGACACAGAAACAGTGGGATGCAGCCCTTGTGGGCATGTTTGTGAAAGTTGGGCAGCTCTCTGTATGAGGCACAGATGTGATGATGACCTTCTTCAGTAGTCACTAAAGACAACGCAGGCACCCTAAGGCCAGTGCCTGCCCCGATCCTCCCTCTCTGTAAGTGGCACCCATTTGCAATTAAGATCTAACTTGAATCATGGAAGATGCAGCTACATTTTAATGTGAGCTTTTATTTAATGTGTGGTGCCTTGCAGAACGCTCAGAGGTTTCTGCATTGGTGAAAGTAGAAATAAACTATTTTTAAAGTCTTTCCATTGTTTGCAGTCGTCCATGCCGGGTGGTGAACAGCTACACAAATTCTCGTGATTGGAACCCCTGCTGTTTTCTGTTTCATTTTGTTGTGTTGAAGTGGGTCTTTTTCACGCTGACCTGGATATACCAGCCCATGACCTTCCCAGGAAAGGCGTGCCCTCCTTTGCAGGGTACCGTGTTCAGCGTGAGTGAGAGGAAAACTCCGTTTAACCTGCAGTCACAGACAGCTTCAGGGAGAGGTGGGTACGGAAACAGGTGTGAAGTGGGTATTGTACAAATTGTCTCCCCTTCTCCCATACTCATCCGAGCCCTGGCAGAGGCGAATATTTGGCCAGCAGTATGACTCTTCACTCTTATCGCTAGTCCATATGAATGAGCATCTGTGTCTCCAAAACTCCTTGGTGGGAGACCACGCTCCAGGGAAGGGCCACACTAGGATGGGCCAAGGCAGGGTCATCTTTGGGTTTGTTATTTTGTTTCCCATTAAGGTTTGTTCTCCCCAGCAGAATTAGATGCTGACTTGCCTGCCTTCTTCCAGCACCATTTGACAAAGACCAACCTGAAGCCCCATGTGTCTTCCCCCCCCCCCCCCCACAAGGTATGAAGTGACCCAAACTCTCTGATCTCGATTGGATTCTGACAAGTGACAGCAGTCATTAGCGCCACACCACCTGGGGTCCCTCGGAGTCTAGAGTCACAGATCCAGCCTTACAACCGTGGATGGTGTTCCAATAAGCCAGTATCCTAGCTTCGGTCTTCAGGGAAAGGAGAGAGGTCACCACCGAGGAGGTCTTGGCATTCCTTCACTTCCTGGGTTGGGAAGACTCACTTTCCATAGTAAAAAAAAAAAAAAAAGTTAACTCAAATCTCATACCCAGAGCCTGGCGCTGGCTGCCGCTGTAAGAACTGTTGATTTGATAGGCGCATGCCTTGGCTTCCCGGCTCTGCACCCAGGGCTGGGCGGGAGTCCTGTCAGTAGTTCAGAGAGCAAGAGCCTAGGGAGCCAATGGGGGAAGGAAGTCCATGCGTCTGTGTTTCTTTAAAATCCTGGCTGGGGGCTGAGCCCCGGTGGCGTAGTGGTTGTGCGCGGGACTGCGGCCCACTGGGATGGAGGTTCAATTCCCGCTCCCAGGAGCAAAGGCTGGGCCTCCTACTCCCACCACCAGGGCAGTGATGCCTAAAAAAAAAAAAATAAAATAAAATCCTGGCAGGCTGCTCAGGGAGAGGCAGGGACTTGAGACAGTTTGAAGGAGGTCTCATTTCCATCGAGTTCTGAGTTCTGCTTCGTGGGGGGCAGCCCTGTGCCTTCCTGAGTAGAAGTGCAATCACCTCACCGCATGGTGAAAACCATGCAAAATGTGTTCTGGATTATTCTTCTTCCTGAAGTGACAGCACCCTGCTTCATCGGGGTGAGGCTGCCAGTTCTGCAGCCAGCTGTACTTCACACCAGGGCGGGTCACCCCCCGCACCACCCCCAGGCCCTTGGTCCACCTTGTGGGTGTGCGCGCATGTGCTTGGGGGTGGGAAGGGGTGGGGGAGAAAATGGCCTGATTTTAGTAGTGTGTGTTTTTTTTCCTTTCCAAGGAGGGGAAAAAATGTGAAGCCGACCACAAAGTGAACACACTGATTCTTGGGTTCCAGCCGTGGCTGGGTTTCTCGAGGCTGGGTGGCACGCTGTCGCCAAGCGCATGCCACACCTCATAGCCCACAACCATTTGCCAAGCTCCCTGGGGTCGTCTTAATCCCAGCAGCCGGGGTTGTGCAGGGGGACACCAGCGTTCTGGCACTGAGAGGAGTCATTTCAATGCTTATTGCATTTCAAGCTTCAGTTTTTACTTAACTAAAATATTTACCCTTGCTGGAAAACAATGTTTAAAATTTTGTGCTTATATGTTATTTAATGGTGTGGCCTCTGTAAACCTCAGGATGCTTACATTTTGACAGTCTTCTGGAAATGTTTAGCCGCACATAACTCTGAGCGGGGAATAAAAAACGGGAACAAATTGTGCTTGAAACTGTTTGGAGCCTACGTCGACGAGGTAACCAGCAAGTCACCTTGGAATCCTTCCGGAAGGTGGAGGGAGGCGAAGCTCCGCCCCCGCTGCCGGTTCATGATCTCTTGGGGCCCCCTTTAGAGCCCTTCGAGGTAAACTTCCCCTCACAGCTCTCCCCATCCCTTGGCCACAGAAGCTAGACTTGGCCGGGAGTGGGGGGGGGGGGGGGGGGGGGGGGGGGGGGGGGGGGGGCGGGGAGGAGGGGCGGAGATGTGTATCCTTGCCACGGAGCAGAATCTCTTTTTAAATTCAGGGAAATCCGATGCTTTCGGGATGTGGATTTTTCCAAAAACTTCTCAAAGGCACGTTCCCTGGGCAGGGCAATGAGCTGTTCCCTCCACAAATGGTTCTTCCCACAAACAGGCTGTGCCTTTTGCTTCTTCTCTTGGGAATGGCCCGATCTTCGTCAGAGGGTCCTTCCTTCATTGGCCCTCCCTCAGTCAGGGGCCCTCTCTGACAGTCTCGTCTGGGTTTCATGAAGGTAGAGAGTGTGTCTTCCATCCTTGTTTGTAGGATCTTCTGGTGGATGGATAGGTGTGGGTGAAGTAGAAGAAGGAATGGGTGTATGGGTTATGAGAAATGATTTTTCCCACCTTAAGTAATCGCCATCCTTTTCCTTTTTTACAAGTGCTGTGATGAAGTCCTTGAGTCTAGATCCAGAGAAACCCAGCCCTATTTATTGATATGTTAATTTAGAGGCTGCAAATCTTCTAAAGCAAATACAGGTCTTTAAAATTCGCTCCAGTGAATTGGTAACTTTGAGCCAGAGCTGTCATATGTAACTAAAAACATTTCAATTGCCCGCTCCCTATTCAAGTCAAACTTTTTAAAAAGTCATGTTGGAGATGAACGTTATGTCAAGCCTGAGAAGTATCCCGAATCCTTATCAAGGAGTGAATTATTTACTTACAACTCATCGTCCCTCCCCGTCTCCAGCTGTTTACATACTCCTTGGAGCACGGTGGCAAGCTCTCCTTTAGAAGCCGCTGAGGACAACGGGGCCTCTCACAAGGGTTTGTTTTTAGCAAATGCATTAATCGACTCCAAAGAGGAGCCTAAATGGAACCCTGCTTTCATCTGCTGGGGTAACCTAATAAAATAATGTTGTTTATTTTTAGATTCCCGGCTGTTAAGGGGGTTTTGATTAAGGCAAAACCACAGTCCCCTCAAATAACTTTAGAAGGAAAGTTAAGAAGACACACTTAATTGTACTTGTCTGAAGTTTACTTCTCCTGGGTCACAGACACACCCCCTGGTCCGGCCAGCGCAGCTCCAGGACTCACGGCTTCTCATTCTAGTGCACAGACCTCTGAGGGGATGCACACTGTGGGGGCAGAATAGTCCTTACGCTGATTTTAAAATGGACTCTGGTTCCCTGGAAAGACTTGTGTAAGCAGGCTGTAGTCTGTTTTACAAGGTGAAGAAAGGTCTATATACTCAGAATAGAATGCAAGAAAGCCGATTAAAATGTTCTTCCTTATCACCCCTCATGCCCCTCCATCATCCTTAGTCACTTCTCCCAGCTCGTACTCTGGTCCATTAATGGGCTGTTTTCAAATGAGAGAAGAGCAAATAATTCTCTCCACACGAAGATGTTCTTTTTGTTAGTAAGGAGTCAATGAATACGAGCTATTAGAAATGCCAGGCATGATCTCCTTAAACCCTTCCCATAACCTTCCTGGAACGTGGAATTTTAATGTAGTATTCTATTCGTTGTATTTCAATCGAGGAAAGGAAATTCAGGCCAAAGCTTGACCAATACCTCTCAGCTACTAAATGAAGGAACAAGGTCTTACATCCAGGCATAAGGACAACCCAAATGTGCTTTGCTCTGTGCAGGAGTTGGACAGAATACGGTACAGAAACTTCCTTGTGTGAATTGTTGCTTTCTCGCTAGGGAGTGCATTTGATATCTCAGAGGATTCCAGAGCCTGAGGACCTGGTGACTCTGACAAACCCTGAGAGGTTCCTCTTAGAGTCAGTAAAGAAGGGCTCAAGTAAAGTTGAAGCATTTGCCCAACAGGTTTGAAGGTGAATGTAATGGGGAAAAAGCAAAGTTAAATTTACAAACTGACACAGTGCTGGGTAATGGGATGCAGACGGAATTGGGTCATCTTAAAATTTTCTACTAAAATTAGAAAATGCCCATCTTCAACAAAAGTTGAAGCTAACCAAATGAAAAGTAACCATCTATGGGTTCTTGGACTTGTGGGAAGGAGGGAGATCGTTTACAAAATAAAAATGGGAGCTTTGCTGACATGACTCTTGTCCAGAAACCTCCATTGGTGCCAATGGTGGGAAAGTCTGACTTGATTCTCGCTGAGCCTTAAAGTGAGTGGAGAGGATGTAACAGTGGCACAGTGGCAGATGGCCCAGTAAGAAAGGTCAGCACTGGCTTACTTCATACTCTGCAGTGAACCGGTTCACGGGTTCTCACTGCATCTTCGATGACGTTGTACACAAGTAAGCAAGAGGTGACCTTGCTTGTTGGCTAACCTAACATGACTCCTACTAAGTTTGTATATATGAAAGCAGATTACTGACTGATCCACACCACAATTTACAGCACATTCTTCCTGAGCAAAGGTGAAAAGAAAAAAAGATTGAAATGCCACATTTCCATTTCTTTCTCAAAAAGATGATACATTACCAACTGTGAACTGTCATCTGGAAGAAGACTTTAGTAACAAAAGCTATATGGCTAGATAGATGTGCTAACAATTTGTGAATAAACCCAAAGAGAATAATAAAATCTTTAGAATGAATGAGGACCCCATGACTCGTGAGACCATATCAATTAGCCACTGAACACAATTGCATGTTTCTTGTTAGATTCTTAATTTGAACCAACTCCAGTATTATCAAAGGTGTGAGTTCTGTAGTTGTGAAATAAGAAAAATAGAAGTTTGAGATGAAAAATAAAATTTCTGAAAACTAGACTTACTAAATTGTTGAATTTATGGAAATAGAGTTTTTTCTATACCTTCCTTCACTGTGTTTGCTTGCACCTCACTCCTCCAGTTAAAGGAACAATTAAGGGGCACTGAAAGCACCTTGGATCAGGCATTGGGGTGTGAGCCAAAAGGTTGTTGGTTCAAATCCACTAAGGGGTATCCTTTATTTTAAAGCTACTTGTAAGTTAAACATCTTAAACATGTTAGAACATGTTTAACATGCTTATAAGTTAAACATCTTAACAAAACAGAATAATGTGTCATCAAACCTTAGAAATTAAACTAAAATAAATGTTTGCACCTCTTCAAACACAAGGGTTTACTTTTAAGAGTCTGTGCTTAATCTGTCCTGTATCCAGAAACTCAAACAGATCTAATATTACATTTCTTGCACCAGTATCCCACACCCTCCATAACCATTCCCAGGGATATTCCCCAGGCAGCTGCTTGTACGCCCCACCTGGCATTTCACCTTGAGTAGTTTGTGCTCAGGTGTGGTTTGTTTTGTTGATAGTGGATTACTATCTTCAGCTGGGAATGGTGGATCTATTGACTGGGCTGGTTCAATTGGCACAATATCTGGCACAATACCCTCCTTTTCTGGATCATCAGCCCATACATATATCTCCATTCCATGTTTCAGAGTCCCATTTTTTTCCTATCAATGCCATCACTTTGGCTTCGGATACTGCTCTAGATCTGCCATTCAGCTGACGTTGTAATTCAGCCACTCACATAATGAGACTTCGGACCTGGTTCTCAGCAATGTTGGCTCTTTTACTACAGACAAGAAGACTCTCCTTTGTAACCCAGACAGAACCCTTCATGTCTGTGAGTCGGCATTGAGTCACGCTTCTGGGGCCCTGAGGCAACCCCTCTCCTTAATCACATAGTCCATTGTAAGGAGGACCAGCCAACCAGCTTCTCTGTGCTTGGCATCTTGACAAAACTGCTGGAAAATATCAAACGTACAATCTCCCAGAGCCGCTCCTTTAACCAGCAACCCATCTACCGGTGCTTCTACTTTAGTTTAATTAGCTTTGCTATTTCACACCAAGGACTAGTAGGAGTGGCAAAATTACCCATGATGTTAGGTGTAGAATTGGCATCACCAGTGCTCTTAAAACTAATCAGATTGGAGAACCAATAAAAGAAACCCATATTTATGATTTTTATTTCTCTAGAAGGACTCCTGGTACCACTTGTGTCAGACAGGGTTTTCTAGAGAAACAAAACCAGGACACTAGTAATTCTTTTTATATAGTTATACAGATTGAAGGATATATAAGATAAGAAATAAACAGTTAACTAATCTATAAAGCAGTACAAATGACTTGGTGCAACTCACTTGCGTGAGACGCTAGTAGACTGGCGGTCCTTGAAGTCTTGAGGGCAGCTGAGTAGTCCTCTGTAGAGCAATTCAGGCTATCTGGTCACAGGCAGCAAACAGCAAAGCAGGTCACCCACAGTCAGCCAGATGACAGAGTCCAGCAGTCTCCAGCTCAAGAGATGTATATCCCAGGAGCATGGCGAAGTACCTCAACTCACAGCTCCACAGTCCACGATTGGGTGTCCCATGGATAGTGTTGCTTGGAGGTCAAGGCACAGGAACGAACAAGGCAGCTGGCTGGTTTGAAGAGCCAAAAGCAAGAGAGCAAGCTCGGGCCTCACTAAGCCCTTCCTATCTCCGCCCTTCAATTCATCGCGTGTGTTCATTGGCTGTGCTGTCACAACAGACCCACCTATCTTCTGTGGCCTTGTTGGCACAACAAGCTTACCCATCACAGTCTTTAACATTATAACTTTGAAAGCTTTATGCTTCTGGTGAAGAAGGAATAAAAGAGAAAACTGGAATGCAGGAAAAATGAAATATAATGATTTTTGGACCTTGGATATCAGGTGAAGCAGGACTGTGGAGTCTCAGAGAAGGGAAACAAGCTAGGTGACACCTGTGGGTGTGCTGACCACACTGCAGGGAAGGAGAATTCAAGCAGAGCCCAGCTGACTCCACAAATGGAGGAGTTGGACATCAGGGAGGCCACTAGAGTTAAGATTTGTAGGACAACGTTGCAAATGTAAAGGAGATTGCACTTAAGTTTTGCAGAGTGCTCAAATCTAGCTGAGTCCTGATCTCTGCATTTATGAGACAAAATGATCTAAGGCTTCCTTGGGAACCAGTGAAAGGCAAACAACAGAAAAATCCTACCACTTATGCAGAGGAAGTGTTTTGTATTTCTATCAGTGTGAGTGGAAAGTCCTTATAATATGCAAAACATTGGGGAGGAGCCACACAAAAAAGAAAATATAGCCCAGAACAAAGTGAAGAAACATTAATCAACAGAACTAGGGCCTGAGCTTCGGTGGCGTAGTGGTTGAGGGCAGGACGGTGGCCCATGGGCTTGGCAGTTCAAATCCAGCAGCGGCTCTCCAGGAGCAAGGCTGGGTAGCTCCCACAACCACAAGAGGGCAGTGATGCCCCAAACAAAAACAAAACAACAACAACAAAAAACCTTGGGCTAAGCCCCGATGGCATAGTGGTTGAGTGTGGGACTGTGGGTCCACTGGCTTGGCGGTTCAAATCCAGCAGCAGCAAGGCTGGGTGGCTCCCACAACCCCCAGAATACAGTGATGCAAAAAAAAAAAAAAACCACAAAAACCAGAAATAGACCGAGGTTGAGCCCTGGTGGCATAGTGGTTGAGTGCGGGACTGAGGCCCACAGGCTTGGCAGTTCAATTCCAGCAGCAGTTCTCAAGGAGCAAGGCTGGGCCTCCCACTGCCACCAGAGGGCAGTGATGCCCGCCCCCCAAAAAGAAATAGACCCGCTGATGACAGAAGAGGGAACCAACAACAAGACTATGTGAACAGCTACTATGAATAACCCACACAGTCAAGAAAGTAGAGGATACATGCATGTGTCAAAGAGAGATGCAGAAAACATGAAGACAGTGAAAATTACAGTATGTGAAATGAAAAATGCAATGGGTGGGAAGAGAAGAAATGCTGCAGAAGTGGAGGCCAGAATATGTCAAAGCACAACAAAGACCTACTCCCAATGGAGCAGAACGAGAAAAACCATCTTAAAAATGTACAAAGCATCTCTCACCTGTGAGAATGTGTCGAGCAGGTGGCACGCAAAACTTCAAATAAATATATACAGAAAAGTATCTCCAATAATAGTGGAGACATCTCCCCATTTCAGGAAAACTATAAAACCCACAAGTCCACGAAACTCATTGCGTCCTGACCAAAGAAACGACCGACAGCCAAGCACGCCATAATAAAAGTGATCACTGGCATTGATCAATGGGGAATCTTCTAAGCACCAGAGGAAAGTGACACTTCACTTAGAGGGAGCGCTAATGCTAGGAGAAGACTTCTAGTTGGAAACTATATGGCAGGAACTACACAAAGCAGAAGTGACATCTTCGGGTGAGAAAAACACTGTCAGCTCAAAAATCTTATCCCAGTGAAAATACGTTTAAAAAATTCAAGCAAATGCAGATAAAGAGCGGAGAGAACTTGCAGTGTGAGTGAACTGGCACTAAAAGAGATGTTAAAGTTGGTTCATCAGGGCTGAGCCCCGGTGGCGTAGTGGTTGTGCGCGGGACTGCGGCCTACTGGGACGGAGGTTCGATTCCAGCAGTGGGGTTGGGCCTCCTGCTCCCACCGCCGGAGAGCAGTGACACCAAAAAAAAAAAAAAAGTTGGTTCATCAGGATACATATGTTGTTGGTGTTGTCAGGTGTCACCCAGTCAGTTTTGACCCCTAGAGACCCTGGGAACATCAGAGCAGAATACTGCTTAGTCTTGTACCATCCTCACAATGGTTCTTGTCTTTGAGCCCATGGTTGAAGCCACTGCGTCACCTTCTCTAGCGTCACCTTCTTTTTCAGTGACCCTATACTTTACCACACATCATGTCTCTTCCAGGGACTGGGCTCTCCTGGTAACATGTCCAAAGTACATGGGGCCAAGTTGCACCATCTGGGATTCTAAGGAACTCTCCTTTTCCCAAGACAGTCTGGGGTACTTTCAATATCCTTTGCCAACACCACAATCTGAATGCGTTGATTCTTCTTCTGCCTTCTTCACCTGTTGCCTGACTTGCACCTGCAGACGAGCAAATGAAAATGCCCTGGCTTGCCTCAGTTACACCGTAGGCCTCAAAGTAACCGCCTTGCTCTTCGACACTTTAAAGCAAGGATGGGGAAGTCTGGTCTGGGGGTCTGTTTAAGGCCTGTAAAATCATCAGTATCAGCTATCATCACATGTCTCCCCAAAGAAAAGCAGTTCTGGACATGACATTAGATGTGAATTAGTTAAATGTTTAACTAGTATGGCCTGAGGACAATGCTATAAATATCTAAACAGCATTTGGCAGGAAAAAAGAGTTCCAGGCGTATGTTTGAAACAGATCTTCTGCAGCAAATTGACATGTGCGATACATTATTTGAGTTCTTGACCACTGCTTCCATGAGCATTGATTGTGAGCCCAAGAAAAGTGGTGTTTTGGACAAGTTCAATCTTTGCTCCATTTCTTATGGTGTTGTCTATTGGTCCAGTTGTGAGGAATTTTGTTTTCTTTACATTGCCGAAGGCTGCAATCTCTGATCTTTGTCAGCAGAAGTTTCAAGTCCTCTCACTTTCAGCAATCAAAGTTGTGTCATCTGCACACAGCCATTTATTTAGCCTTCTCCTCCAACCCTTCCCATTGCCCCGCTACTGAGCTATTCTCCCCCAATTACCATTTGAATAAATATGGTGAGAAGATACAACCCTCATACACACCTTTCCTGGTTTTAACCCAGGCAACATTCCCTTGCTCAGTGCCAAAGGCTGCTTCCTCCTGCACACAGGATTCCAATGAGCTCAGTGAAGCACTCTGTTCTGGAATTCCCATTCACCTCTATGTTATCCCTAGTTGGTTAACATGTAGTTCTATGCCTTTGCAGAGTAAGTAAAACAGAAGCAAACAAATTTCTGCTATTCTGTGCCTTAAATCAAGATCCATGGAGTGTTGGCATTGACAGCCCTGGGAGCCAGTGCTCTTCTGAATCCAGCTGAACCGCTTTTGGTGCATGTACTGCTGCAACTCTCTTTTGATTATCTTTAGCAAAAATTTCATTTCATATGACATTAATGGTATTGTTCCATAATTCCTGCATTCTGTTAGGTTGCTTTTCTTGGAAATGGGCAAAACATAGGTCTCTACTAGTTGGTTGATCAGGTGACCATCTTTGAAACTTCTGGAGTAGACAAACAAATGCTTCCAATACTCCATTAGCTTGTTGAGACATTTCAAACGGTATCCCCTACACTCCTAGAACCTTGTTTTTCACTAAAGTCCTTATGTGAAGCTTGAACTTTTCCCTGTAATGTCATTGGTTCATTATCATGCTACTCTTGAGTGGTTGAACAGAAACCAATTTTTTGGTACCAAACTAAAAGGAAGCTAACTGCTATTGAGCTGATTCCCATAAAAATCGACCCTGTAGGACGGGATGGAAATGCCCCTGGGGGTTTCTGAGCTCAGAACTCTTGACTGGAATAGAAAGTCTCTTCTTTTTCCCCAAGAAGGAGATTGGTGGCCTTGGACAACTTAGCTTGCAGAGAGCAGTCCAATGTGTCACACCCTGTGCCACCAGGACTTTCTTCCTTTTGGTATGGCGACTCTGACTCTGTATTTCTTCCATTTTTTTTTGCATCACTGCCCTCTGGTGGTGGAAGCAGGAGGCCCAGCCTTTGCCCCTGTCAGCTGGAATTGAACCTCCATCCCAATGGGCTGCAGTCCCGCGCACAACCACTACACCACCGGGGCTCAGCCCTCCTTCCATTTTCATTTGAGGCTTCATGCATCCAATATTCCGGCAAGAGGCTTGAACTTTTGCTTCAGTTTCTTTAGCTTAAGATATGCTTAGCACGTCATTCCTCTTTGGACACTAGAGGTTGAAACCAACTCAATGGCAGGGGGTCCTTACTGAGTCAGAAGATGTAGCCAGAGCACCAAGGCAAGATAAAAGTGGTCCAAATCCTCAAAAAGTAGTAAAACTTTCTCTTTTTTATAATGATTTGATCCCACACATTTAAAAAAAAAAATCTGAGAGACTCAGCCAGAAATTACTAAAACTTCTGAAAGGACTCAAACCAAAATGGGAAGATTAAAAAAAAAACAACCCAACTCAGTTGATTACTGCACATTCATGAAGATAACTCTGGAAAAAGAAAAGAAATAGCATCTACAATAACCACCTTAAAGAGAAACTACTTAGAAATGCTTCTAACCAAAAACACAATAGACCTCTACAAGGTAGGTCAAAATGTCCTTGTGGCAGTCAAGTGCTTATGTTAATTTAATGATTAAGATGTAGGGTGGAGTCTAGCCTATTAATCTGGAGATAGCCATTGAGTAGCCAATAAGGCCTCCGTGTGGGCATGGTTTTCTCCTAAAACTTCTGGGAAGTCTCATGGTATTTCCCTTGTGGAGATGAGAAGCCATCTCCCAGTTGTTGGGACTTAGTCTCAGAGACAACTAACTATGGATAAGACAAGATGGCAGCATATGAGGAGCCAGTGGAGAAGCCACATGGAGAACCCTGCTAGTGCTGAGTTGCTTCTACCACCACTGGATGCTGTTAATGGACTCTGAGCCCTGGAAGTGAGGAGCCATGGGGAGACCCCTGCCGGCACCTGGACTCTTCACCCACTGGCCTGTGACTTTGTGAGTCAGAAGGAGACTTTATAAACTGATATCGGGCATATGAGCTAATATCGGACTTATGACTTTAAACTAGACAGGGTTGGGATGCTTTCTTAATGTCCCATTCCTCTTGTATATAAACTGTACCCTTATATCCAAATGCGTGTCTATGAATTTGTTCTTCTAGTTTACCCAGACTAACACAGTCCTACAACAAAATTATAGAAACTTTTATTAACGAAAGCATCCAAGTATGAAGTGATTATTTCTCAATATTGCCTTCATATAAGTCAATACACACTAACTTCTCTGGAGAATCCTGTACTCTGCTTGCATCATGTCTAGCAGCTGTCTTGGTATTCTCCAGGGAAATAAATGGTACTCCTTAGCAATGCCCTTTAAGTTTTGTGACCAAAAAGATGCCTTAAAGGGCATGATCAGGGGCATAGGGTTTCCCAATGAAATTATTGTTAGAAAACCCTTGCTCTCTTCAAAGAATGAGTAGGTGCCTTGTCCTTAAAAAAAAAAAAAAAAAGTTTTACAGGATTGGCAACAGAGGAAGAGGGGAAGGGGTGGGGGCCCCAAAAATGCTCAAATTATAGAAGGTTAATAGGATATTGTTGTTGATTTCATTTCTTGAGGTGGGATATATAAATCTATACCGCATGTTTCTTTAAAAACAAACAGAAAATTCCTCAGTATTTCTTGTCTTACCCCTCAAACCTAAATAGTGGTTTGAATGGTTTAAGAAAATAAATAAAGGTTGAGCCCCGGTGGCGTAGTGGTTGTGCACCGGACTGTGGCCCAACAGGCTGGAGGTTCAAATCTAGCAGCAGCTCTACAGGAGCAAGGTTGGGCCTCCTACTCCCAACACCAGAGGGCAGTGATGGCCCCCCCAAAAAAACCCAAAAAACAACCAAAACAAAGCAAAATAAATAAATAAATGAAAGGAAGAGGAAAAGTAAAATTGATAAGGAATTTAAGTCTGTTGTGAAAAATAAATTCACCTCAAACAAACAAAAGATTTAAAATTCCTCTATGGACCTTTTCTGGACTTTTCCTCATCAATGAATTCTTCTATTTCCTTAAAACTTTTTCCTGGGCTGAGCCCCAATGGCGTAGTGGTTGTGCGCGGGACTGCGGCCCACTGGGATGGAGGTTCGATTCCGGCTCCCAGGAGCAAAGGCTGGGCCTCCTACCCACCACCAGGGCAGTGATGCCTAAAAAAAAAAAAATAAATAAAATTAAAAAAAAAAAAAACTTTTTCCTAATAGACCCCTGTGACAGTCACGTATTCTTCAAGGAAATCTGTCAAAATCACCCCTTCAGAATCTCCAAAAGCAATCACTGTAACTTCCTTCACCCATCTCTCTGCCTTGACTGTAGCTGGCGCACAGATCCTCTCAAAAGTCACTGTGTTGATTGGGCCTCTTTTTTGGAGGTGGTTTAATGAATGTAAGACAAATATATTTTGGGAGAACTTGTCTTCAGCTAGCCACTGATTGCAGGGACATGCTTAAATACATTTTGTTTGGGATAAATCTGTCCATATATGAACTGAAATGGAAGCAGAAACATTTCTAGATTCACCCACACACACAAAGAAAAGGACAAAATACTACTCCATGAAACCAGAAAGAGACACACATAAATGGGAATATATAACATGCTCATGGATAGAAATTCCATCATTCTTTAAAGAGTTGAACAAACTAATCCACATTAGAGGGAAAGAAAAGAGACTCAGAATAAGCAATCATGATTACAGAGGCCTGCACTCTTTTCTCTCTCTCAAAACTTATTACACAGCCATAGTACTTAAAACAGTCTGGTATCGACAAAGTGACAAAGACATAGACCATGTGAACAGAACTCAGAATCTAGAAATTAATCTATCCACTACTATGGACAGCTCACTATCTTTGACAAAGGACTGGCACCCACTAAATTAGGAAGAAATTCTCTTTAACAAATGGTACTCCACCTCTGCCCCAACCCCGGAAAGAATGTATTTGAGAGGACAACACTGAAGCTATATAGCTCAAGGAGAGGAACACTTATTGATAAGAAGCAAACGAAGAGGGAAGGAGAAAGAGTGGAACACTTCCAGGCCCACCAAGCCCCAAGGACCATATTCCAGCTCCAAGTAGCCAATGCAAAGAAAGGAGCATAGGGCCATCCCCACCACAAGACAACGACATCCCTCACTGACCCATAGTGCTACAGGAGGTGGGGGGGGGGGCACACAACACTGGAGCCACATTGCAGAAACTGTGCCCAATTGACCCCACCACACCAGGGGGAAACCCTAAGGGCATGCAACAGAACAGAAGGTGAGCAAAGCAATGAAGTCCCTGGGGAATACCAAAAATAGACTCTGGGGCAGGATGTGGTACCCCATCAGACTTAACTGGGAAACATACATAAAAATCAACAGAGAGTCCTGGATCTATTCATAGACTGTTCTTTTATTGTTGTTGTTTGTTTTTGTTTTTTTGGGGGGGGGGACATCAATCACTGCTGTCTGGTGGTGGAGTAGGAGGCCCAGCCCCACTGCTGGAATTGAACCTCTGTCCCAGTGGGCCGCAGTCCCGCGCACAACCACTACGCCACTGGGGCTCAGTCCATAATATTAACGATAATTTCTTCTTTTTGAGGGGGGGGCATCACTGCCTCTGGTGGTCGTGGGCACTACCCAGTGCCACTCTTGAGAGCCGCCACTGGATTTGAACCGCCAAGCCCGCGGGTTGCAGTCCCGTACTCAACCACTTAAGCCACGCGGGCTCAGCTTAAGCCATGGGGGCTCAGCTGTTATTGTTGAAGTTTTGTTTTTTGTTGTTGTTATGTTTTGCTTTGTATTGTTTTTGTGCTCATTATTGTCATTCCATGTATCTAGATAAAAATAGGTGCAATAAACAATCCAGAGGGAAAAACAATGGGACCAATGGTTCTGGGGGACGAGGGAGAAGGAGAAGAGGGGGAATGGAAGAGGGATGCCAAGAAACCTAAGGTCAAGGGAACAACAAGTGATCTAAAATTCATGGCGAGGGAGCATAGGATGCCTGGTGGGGTTTGTTCAAGGGCAATGTAGCTGAGAGGAATCACTGACACTCAAATGAAAGCCAAACATGATAGTGGGACAAGAGAAAGTAAAAGAAAATAGAAGAAAGAACTAGTTGGCAAAGGACATTTCTTGAGCTCTAAATATAGGCATGTACATATATGAATACATTTATATATAATAATAGGAAAATAAATCTGTGTCTATATATTTATTTGTTAAGTAGTAAGGCAGCAGACAGACATTCAGCCTGTACCCAAGTACTCCATCAATGCAAAAACACTTTGTTCTAATAACCCAGCATTCTGTGCTGCTCACCTTCCCTGATACAATCACTGAAGACAAATGCATTCATAAACAAATGTGGTGAAGAAAGCTGATAGTGCCCAGCAACTAAAAGATATAAAATCTGGAGTCTTCAAGGCTTAAAAATAAACAAGTGGCCATTGAGCTGAGAAGTAACAAAACCCACATGGAGGAAGCATACCAACCTGTGTGATAATGAGGTGTCAATAGGATCAGGCATCAAAGAACAAAAAATACTACCATTGTGAATGAGGGGGTGGGCGGAGTGGATACCCAAAGTCCATCTGTAGGCAACTGGACATCCCCTTACAGAAGTGTCATGGGGAGAAAACAAGCCAGCCAGGATGCAGTATAGTACTGATGAAACATACAGCTTTCTCTAGTTCTCTAATTCTTCCTCCCTGCCACTATCATGATACCTCAAAAATCTGGCTAGACCAGAGGATGTATACTGGTACAGATCAGAGTTGGGGATCCAGGACAGATAAACTCCTCAGGACCAATAATGAAAGTAGGGATACCAGGAGGGGGAGAGAGAGGTTGAGGAGAAAGGAAGAACTGATAACAATGATCAATATATAACCCCCTCCCTGGGGAATGGACAACAGAAAAGTGGATGAAGGAAGACATCAGACAGTATAAGATGTAAAAAAAAAATGATTTACAAATTATCAAGGGTTTGTGAGGGAGGGGAAAAATGAGGAGCTGATCCCAAGGGCTCAAGTAGAAAATATTTTGAGAAAGATGATGGTAACAAATGTACAAATGTGCTTGATACAATGGATGAATGTATGTATTGGGATAAGGGTTGTATGAGCCCCCAATAAAAAAGATTTAAAAAGAGAAAAAGAAATGATGACAACCTATATAAAGACATGTTTGATACAATTGACATACGGATTATTGTAAGAGCCTCCAATAAAATATTAAAAAATATATATGGGAAAATTTAGTGTTCTTAATACATGCCCTAAATATACTACCAAATATAAATAAAAGTGCACAAGCAGCAATGTATACAAACTATATGCTGAGACTTCCTAAAATTAAACATTTATTTGTATCAAAAATCCCAATCCACAGATAATGAATAGAGTCAGACTTATAGCAACCCTTATCAGATGTGTCTTTCAGAAAGAGAAAGTCTCACTGTTCTCCCACAGAGTGGCAGGTGTGTTGGAACAAATGACCTTGCAGTTAGACGCCCAACATTTAATCCATAGCCACCCATGGCTCTTATAGTAGGCATTACAGAGATGCAAATCAAGATAAGTTTGTATCTTACCATAGTGCTAATAGCAATGTTCAAGAAAACAATAAATGCCAACAAAGGTATGCAGAAATTGCAGCCCTCAGACACTGCTAGTGAGAATGTCACATCGTGCTACCAGTGTTAAAACAGTATGGTGCTTCCTTCAAAAGTTGGAAATAAGAATGCTTTCTGATTTAACAACTGCAGTACTAGCTAGGTGGATTCATAGCCCAGAAAGATAAGAGTTGTGACACAAACAGACATACATACAACCAGACTAACTGTGGTATTATTCATAATAGCAAAAAATGGAAACATCTTAGGTGCCGATCAGTGGATGAATGGATAAACAAACTATTGTTCATAGGTGTGCACAAAGGAATACTCTGCAACATTACAGAATAAAGCTCTATCTGGAAAATATCCATGAATTTAATAGAGCATAAGAGCCCTAGTCAAATATTTCAACCAGTCATATAGCACCCATCTCCCACCCCCCATACATAATCGCAAGCTTAGATGGGGTATTGGTACAATTCTGTTGGGATTCATGGAACTTCTGGGTTACCTAATCATGTGACTAACTTGTTCCCTCTGACCCTGGTCAGACTCAAATCCAGAGGTACAATTTCCATGTAATGAGTTATTTGAGTCTTTTCAATACTTAATGGACCCTATGGATGCATGACCCCTTCATAGTCCACGATGAAGTGCTCCTTCTCTATAAGGACCTAGTAACATGACAGAGTCCTTTTACACAATTTTTTCCTACAGAATTCTATGGGCCAGTATTGTAATTAACTATACCATATGTTTTCCCACTATCAATACCTACAACACCATAGCACCTGCTGGTTGTAGGATACAAGTAGAAGAATCTCTTGTACTTCAATTTGAACCTGCTGCAAAATTCTTCCTTGTTCTGGGCCCCATTAAAAAGCCTTGCATGTTATTTGCAAGACTTTTGCTGTGTGGACCAAAGCAGTACTCCTAGATATGGAAAATATTGCTTTCAGAACCCTTAGCGACCTAACACTTGGTAGGTTGTTGTTTTCCTGCCTGGTAGGGGATGCAAATTTCAGTAATCTGCTTTTTATTTTGAAAGAGATAGCTCGATCTATTTCTAACCCGGAAATTTCTATAATCTCCCATCCTCTTACCAAAACTCCTGGTGCTTTCCTTGCGCAAGCAGTGTGATGCTATTGGTGTAATGAATCGGTGTAATATCATCTTATAAAAAATGATACTTTGGGATGTTCTAGAGGCCCAGGCTTCTTTTGAGCATGAGGGAACACAAGATAGCCCTGAGACAAAACTGTAAATAGGTATTATTTTCCAGAGTCTTTAATAATCTTATATACAAAGTGGAATGTAAGATGGTGCAGTTATCAAATCAATGGTTCAATCAAATAACTAAGGCTTTATGAATATGCCCTTACCTCTTGATAGGGCAGCTGTAATGAGAGCTCCTGTTGGTTGAATTTGCAATCTCCTCTGTTGTTCTCCAAGATCTATCTTGTTTATAAAGGGGACAGATTGGTTTATTAGACGGACATATTCTAAAGACCGCCATCGTACACCTTCTAGGTTTATAGTGGTGGCACCAATCTCTGCCACTTGCAGCCTTACCTAGTTTTGATTTATTGTAAATACGTGAGTATAAGCCAATCCGAATATCAGCTGAGGCATCTAATTTTACCACAAAAACTACACTAAAAATGTGCTGAAAAACTCAGCTTATACACGAGTATATACAGTACTACTATCACAGCAAAGTGGGAGTGGATCAGTGTTTGGGTGGAATTGTATCCCCCCTGCCAAATATGTGTGGGAATCCTAACCCTTCTGTGTGTGGATGTAATACCATTTTGGAGTAAAGTTTTCTTTGTTCTGTTCATAAGTTCAAAGTGTATGTCTTAAACCTGATCATTCTGCACTATAAAAAGACTAAATTAGGCACAGAAGCAAAAATGTACAAGTGGAGGAAAGATCACTGAGGAGTGAAGGCATGACGAGGCAAAAATGAAACACCAAGACAAGGATTTCTCTACAAAGTGGAATTTAGTTGGTACTCGACATTCCGGCTCCTAGTCTCTGCAACTGTGATAGAATAAATTTGGTTTTGAGAACCCCCTGTGGTACTTCTGCCAAGGCAGGACTTTATAATGAGGAGATTTCTATTTGGCTTTCCCGGTCATAACAGCTCTTCCTGCACAGGCCAGAGGACCCATGGTAAGTACATAAATTCTAACTGAAAACTCAGTGATTGGAGAAATGACCATTGTGTGAGTCCATGATTCCAATGAACCCAACATTACCAGAAGACCCCCTCTAACAAGGTAGTCTCTGATGTAGCTTTAGGTTTCAATTAGGGGAACACAGAACCTGTTTTCTAGAGTCCTCAAGGATTCGGCGTCTCCCATATTAGACATGGTGCATTCACCTGGATGATCGAGCCTAAGTCCTTTGTAAGGAGGATGGAGGAACTCATCACAATATCTGTTTGCTACAATATCCTCTCTGCAATGGATTCAAACACCTCTTCAATGAGTTCTGGGTCCAAAAATTGGCTTATGTGTGAGCACTGAGCAAAGGATTGTGGCTCTTTATTTTAATATGATGATGATGATTATTTTTTTTGGGGGGGGGGGCATCACTGCTGTCTGGTGGTGGGAGTAGGAGGCTCAGCCCCACTGCTGGAATTGAACCTCCATTCCAGTGGGCCGCAGTCTCATGCACAACCACAACGCTACTGGGGCTCAGGCCATGATGATTACTTTTTAAGGATTTATGTATCTTTCTTAATGAATCATTTTATTGGGGGCTCTTACAGCTCCATTGTATCAAGCACACGTGTACATATGTCGCCATCATCATTTCCAAACACTTGCTTTGTACTTGAGGATTTGGTATCAACATCTCTTTTTTCTCCTCCTTCCCCCACCCTCCCACCCTTGTGGATCCTTGATCAATTACATATTATTGTTATATCATTCATATCTTGTCTCCCTTGACCCACATTTCTACTATTCATCCCCCTGGGTGGGGTGGGGGTATATTATATATTTAACCTTGTGATCAGTTTCCGGCCCTTTATTGGGTCACTCTCTTCATTCTCCTGCATTTATGTTTTGGTTATAGATGCTGAGCAGCCCTCTGATCTAGTTGTAATCGTGGCTGGTTGGCTTCTGACACTTAAGTGCCACCATCTACCCACTATCTCTTGGGGCTAATCAGCCCCTAGATATCAACGTGCACACCGTTCTGTGACCGCCTTCCTTATCATCCTGGCTTGCAGAGGAAGCCACAAGACTACCTAGTGATGCTCATGATTATGTCAGGCTCAGTTTCAATAAGTTGGAGATATATATATATATATATATATATATATATATATATATACACACACACACACACACACACACATATATATAGAAAATCTAGGGCTCAAGTGGAAAATGTTGGGAAATGTATGTGGAAACATGTGTGCAAATGTGCTTGATACAAATGATGTACTGAATGTTGTTGTAGCTGTAAGAGCCCCCAATAAAATTAAAAAAAAATCTGTGTGTGCCTGTGGAACATAAATATGTGTTTAAATCTATTCCAAATATTTACTTTTCCTTTTTGTCTAGAAATTTTAATTTCTATTTATAAAAGAATTCAATATCTAGATACTAGAGGTAGAAAGTATACCACTCTTTTTAAAACAAAAGGAATCGCAGAATTCATGGACATCCCTCTCAACAGAGCATCACTATTGAAACTCCCTTCCTAAAAAGCAAAAAAGGATGTCTTCTAATATGTTTTCATGATTCAACCACTATTTAATTTAATCCTCTCTAGGCATGAAATGACCTCTTTAAAAAAATGAATCATGTGGACTGTCAGCATGTTTTTTTAATCCAATAGCAATTCACACCATTTTTTGCTGGTGTGAATAAAGAGATGACATGTGTAGGACATTTGGTGTTGGTTCATTTTCAACAATTTCCTTACTCTCGTGTTTGAGATCCCCTTTGGGCCACAGTGGGCTCTGAAAGATGCAAGAGGGAGCATTCCAAAGACCCACAAATGCTTCCTCATAAAAACAAAGCTTAGGTCATGATTGAAATCCAGTCAGGTGGGATGCCCGTGAGTTCATTGCCAATCTGTAGCACTGACAAACTCACTTCAATGAAATCGATTGTGACTCATAGGGATCCTGTAGGATGGGGTAGAATGAGTTGCCCCTGTGGGTTGCCAAGGCTATAATCTCTTTACTGGCTAGAGAGCCACATCTTTCTCTCCCAGAGGGGCTGGTGGTTTGGGATTGCTGATCTTGCAGTTAGCAGACCACGGTGTAGGCACTTCACCATCAGGGATGCCTGGGTAGTGCTGATGCTTATTGTGTTGGGCAGTTATCCAGAAGGTCGGTGGTTTGAATCCACCCAGGAGAGACTTCTACTTCAGTTGGAAGCCCTGTGCCGCGCAGCGCCCTGGCGAGGTGCGTAAGGTCTCTGTGAACGGGAGCAAGCTTGGCAGGTACCTTCGTTGTTTAACAGCGTTAGAATCTCCCCAACCCTGGTCATCGTGGGATTCTGAGTGGAGTCAGGCTTTCTGCAAGCAAAAAAAGACTTACCCACACTGACTCGGGCCTGGTTTGGAACATTTTATTGGCAATCCTCGCGTCATGTTTGGGAACCACAGCCTTGTGTCGGACTATATCCGCTTGAACGACAAGCATCAATAGTCAACTGTAGTTGAAATACTGTCAGAATACCTAGAAATAATAGGCATTAAAGATCATTGCATTCCCTGGAACAAACCTTTAAAGATTCCATGTCCTCAGCGGATTTGGCATACTGTAATTGTTATTTGGAACTTAATGTAGCCACACCAGCCTCCGCAGCGGCAGAGAGACAATGCAGTCCTCTCATTACGCACATGCTCCAGGATCGTTTATTTTAATGCTCTCAAATAAATACATTCCATGCAGCACACCACAATAAATAAGGAGCAGCAATGTTCTTATAGTAAATCCATTCATAATGTGACTCACCATGTGAAACGCCACATCCCCACTCTTTGGCTTTGTCCCATGTCATGAAGCACACCACATCTGTACCTAATCATATCTGGCTTCATATGGATTTAATAGGACTATGCCATAAGTACCTGTAAGCACAAAGTTAACCAGAGGTTTCCAGCTATTAAATACAGCTACTAAGTAGTTAAAAGGCAACAACTAAACCCATAAAGAGTTTTTTTGTTTTGTTATTCTCCCCCTCCCCTTCACTTTGAGACAGAAAAGATAGACAGAAATGCTCCGGTGAGTTTCAGGTGGAGCGCGCAGCGGGGGTACATTTGGAACACGTGGAGCGAAGCTGGCGCAACAGGGCACCCACAATGTCACAGCAACACTGATACTGGACGGACACGGAACACAAGTGGACAGGAGAACTGTGGACGCGGAGCTCTAGGACCCGGAACGTGGGGGGCTGGGGCGCGGCCGGTGGCCATTAGGCTGCAAGTTCGACGGCGCCTTCCTCCTCGCTATCGGCCCTGTTGGCGCGGATCTCCACCAGGGTCCTGGCGAATCGGGTCCACTCGTCGTTGTGGGGCACCGCCAGCTGCAAAGCACACCAGAGGAGAAACAGTCAGGCAAGTTCTCTTTGACGCCGGAAAGGCCCTGGTGGACTGAGGATGCAAACAAATGATGCTTCCTCCTTGCACCCGTCAACTCCCCAGCAGTGTTACTCTGAAGCGAACACCATAAGAGAATAGACTAATGTGGCTCTCGGATGAATGAGGCACTTGGGGTGATTTGTAGACGCTTGACCATTTATATAAACGATTCAATTACACGGGCCACGTTAGCGGGCTCTCAGTAAGGAAAATTCCGAAGACGCACAGTGAACATGGCAAAAGTAAACTTCAACATTCCCGGAGATTTTGTAGGATAAGTGTCATTTTTCTTTCTCGTCCATGCCACTGGACCTTCATCCATTGCATTGTTAAGATGCCGGGCAAGGGAATGCCTTGCATATGCCAAGGAAGCTGATTCCTATGAGACCAGGCTGAGATTTTTCATGCTGACAACCTATGAATAATAGGAAGGGTAGCGGACACTCAGAAGGACAGTCTAAATATTTACATTAATTTATCCCACAAAAATCCCATATCGGGTCATGGTCTGATTTTCATTTTATAGGAGAAATGATCAAGGCCTGGTGTTGGGTGCCTGGACTGGATGTATTGCAGGAGGAAACACCACTGACTGGACCCCCTCCACAGCCCCGCTGTATGGGACCCTATTATAGCCACTGCGTCAACTTAGCTGGCTTTACATTCACCCACGTCACCAAACAGGAGGTCCTTCTCAAGGCACTGGGCTCTCCTGACAACATGGCCAGAGAACAGGAGATGAAGCCTTGCCACTCTGGTTTCTAAGGAGCTTTCTGGCTGTCCTTCTCCCAAGTCAGACTGCTTCCTATTTCCGACAGTTACTGGTACATATATTTACTATTCTCTGCTAACAAGCAGATCCATTCATCTTCCTTATCCCTTGTTCAACTTGCATCTGCATATGAGACAATTAAAAATAGCAGGGCGTGGGGTCTGGTGCACCTTACCCCTCAAAGTGACATCCTTGCCTTTTTACATTTTAAAGAGGTCTTGGGGAGTAGTTTTATTCAAAATATACACTATTTTGTTTGATTTATTTCAGAAGGAGATGACCTGGTCTTTCCTAGTTCCACTGAAATCTGTCCACCCATGGGGAGGCTGCTGGTACTTGAAATATCTGGGGGGGCTGCTTCCAGCAGTGCTGCCACACATGCACGCTCAGTCTGACACACCAACAGATGAGTAGGAGGAAGATGAGGCACAGGAAGATGAAGCAATCTTGCCAAGCTTGCAGAACTAGCAAACATCAGGACTCCTATAATCTGGCTTAGGAATTTGTATCCTAGTGTGCAGTAGTGATCCCCTCACCCCTACCCAAAGGAAATTTATTAAATTTCTCAAATAATGTTATCTTTCTTGAACAATTCAACCAAGAGGAAATTAATGTCACTCACAATGCAAGTTAGCAGTATATCATTTCATTAGCTGTTAAAAAGATCTCCCAATATAACACTGAAAAACAAATTGTTTATTAAAGTATATGTAAGTATTTGGAATAGAAAAGAGAATTTTTCAGAGATGAGAAATGGCACTAAGTAAAAATCTACATGGTTTTCATATAAAAGAAAGAGGATGTAGGTTTTATAGGTTCTGATGCTATAAAAGTTACCTACCTTGTGCATAAATATTAAGAACACTCATTCGTTCCCAATCAAGATGCATTTTAAAAATACAAAATTTGAACTGAATAAATTGAAGCTTTGTGATCACATTTACAACTGTCAAACAATCCACTCTCCAAAGCCAAATGATTTAAACTTTATATATATATATATATATATATATATATATATGTTTTGGGGGGCATCACTGCCCTCTGGTGGTCGTGGGCGCTACCCAGTGCTGCTCCTGAGAGCCGCCGCTGGATTTGAACCGTCAAGCCCGCGGGCCGCAGTCCTGCACTCAACCACTTATGCCACCGGGGCTCAACCCTAAACTTTATATTTTTATCACAACAGATGATATCCCCAGGGAACATCTGTCCAAGGCTACTTGTTGGAGAGTGGCGTTGCCATTCTGTGACGTAAGTGCAGAGATGAGTGTTCTAGTATCAGAAAACAAATGAACAGAAGCTCAAATCCATTGCCCTTAAGCCAATTCCATATCAAAGCAACCCTACGAGACATGCGAAAATCACCCTATAAGGTTTCTAAACCAGTCATCTTTATGGAAGCAGCCATTTCTTTCTTCTGCAGAGCAGCTGGTAGATTTGAACGACTGACCTTTGGGTTATCAACTGTGTACTAACCAGTGTGCTATCAGATCCGCAGCTCTGGACCTGATACGGAGTCACAGAGACCCTAGAGAAGGGAGGAGAATTACACCCCAGGGTTCCCGAGACTACATTTTTATGGGAGTAGACAGTCTCCTTTTTCTCACACAGAGAGGTTGGTGGACTTGAACTGCCAACCTTGAGGCCATAAACCCAGTGATTAAAACCATGAGACCAAGTCTTCCCAAAACCATTGTTGTCATCATCGTCATTCTCAATTGATCGCATTTATCTTCTGAAATTATGTGCTGCTTCCTCTACTTGTTCTGAGACATGTTCCAGCAGGACGGCTCATTTAGTCTTCTGAATGTACTCGGTGGTTAAATATTTTCTCAGTTATTGAAATGACGCCAAGTATCTTTTTAGGCAATGGCACAGTTCACAATAGTACTGGATGATGCTGGGTCCCCTGTGCTCGATGCATTTTCCCTATGTGGAGCTCTTTCCTGGTCTTCCACGATATTACATTCTGCTCTTCAGTCTCAGAAAATACTGCATTTGGAAAATGAAGCTCTCAAAGTAAATGATACAAAAGAGCGGACAAGGAGTGTATGCAGCAGAGGGCTGGTATCAGGCTTATATGAAAGAATAGGGTCACCTTTCCTCTCCTTCCTCTGAGCTCTGAAAAGTCCACCCAAAAGACACACACAACAAAAGCCCAGGAAGAGACCCATGTAGAAATTGCAAAACCCCATTATAATTACACCCTTACAATGGAGAGATTTAATGCTATTATATTTTCCTTGTGCAGGTATCCCTGCTCCCTGTAAATTCTGTTTGTACCACTTCACTTTTATGAAAGAACTACATTAGTAACAGTTTTCGCCTACTGGAAGAAATCTGAAGAGGATTTTAGCTTTTACTAAAAAAAAAAAGGTGAAAAGTGAAACTAACATGTAGTTTGTTTTGCAGGGAACTGTTAAAGAGGCAGCCTCCCTGGGAGCAGTGAAAGTGGGGTGCCAATCTCCTTGTACCCCAGGACCTGCATTCAGTGTCTCAGCATCTAGCTACTACAGCTTTGTACTGTGTCTGTGAACACTCCACACGAGTAGGATTTTAAGTTTTAAGCATGATTGGGTAGGTTATTTTGGCGAATCTGGGAATGCCCAACAAAGTTTCCCATAGAATTAATGCTAATCGCTTCTTTGCTGTACTCCATTTCTGTTTACAAAAAGGCTTCGTAGTTGCTAAAACAAAGTGTGAGGAAGAAACCAGATGGTGCCCGGCTATCAGAAAGAAAAGCACCTGGGTTCTTTAGGGCTTGTCTTAAAACAGGCAGCATCGAAGTGAGAGGTCAGCTAAGTCTATATGGAAGAAGCACACTAGCGTGTATGCTCTGAAGATTATAAGTAATACAATTCAAGTTCAAAGGAAAGAAATGTATCAGAGCTTAAATTCCAAGATCCTGGTTTGCAGAAGGTAATGGGTGACAGTGAAGGCCCCAAATCTATCTGTAGAATCTCCATGCAGATTAGGCCTGCCTTGAGGTCCCTCGGACTATTGATTATGGGTAGGAATAGTTCTGCCCTCAAATAGTGCAACTGAAATAGAGATTAATGCAGATTCAAACCAAAGCAAACAAAGAAAAGTATTGCCACTGAGTCAATTCTGATTTGTGGTGACCCTGTAGGACAGGCTGGAACTGTTCCTGTGGGTTTTGGAGACTGCAACTCTTTATAGGCAGGAGTAGAGAGCTTTGTCTTTCTCCCATGGGGCCAGGGTGGTTTCTGACTGCTCACTTCGAGTGGTAAGCGCAACATGTAACCACTACACCATCAAAGCCCCACTGTACAGTGAGTCATGTGCAAATTTGATATATTATAATTTTGGTTCCCTTTTGACTCAATTTGAATCTGTTCTGGCTTCTATAACAGTTTGCTCTCGGGGCTGAGCCCCAGTGGTGTACTGGTTGTGCGCGGGACTGCGGCCCACTGGGACGGAAGTTCAATTGCAGCAGTGGGGCTGGACCTCCTCCTCCCACCACTGAGAGCAAAAAAACAAAACAAAACAAAAATAGTTTGCTCTCTTTTGGATTGAGGTTTTTCCATTTATTCTATTGTTTTTTGTATGATTTTCTTTATTTGAAATCTAGGCTAGGTGATACAAAGACACAGTAGGTAGATTAATAGTTCTGGCAGAGGAACTTGGGGGCTAATAGGGAGCTAGTCATAAAGGGTAAAAGAATTAAGAGAGTGTGCTAAAATTGATTGGGAGGATAAGCTCACAACTCTCTCTCCCCCCCCCCCCCACAACTCTTTTCAACACATTTAAACCATGAATTGTATGGTAGGTAAATTATATGCCGATAAGATTTCTTTTAAAAGGCTTCATAGAGATGGTCTGTTTTCAGATAGTGGAGGGAGACCTGCAGAAGGTGAGCAATGGGTCAACTCGCACCCTTTAGATCCTGGGGAAAGTCAGCTCTTACAATAGAGAGCGTATTGTTGAACAAGAGCTACGTTTGGCTCTCCAATATAAAGCTGTAATTACAAATGTAGGCTAACACATAAGTACAAGGTTTCTTGTAAAGCTTTATAGTGTCCCCTTGGTAGTGGAAATGGTTGGCTCTCAACCACTCACTGAAGGCTGGTGGTTGGAATCCTGCCAGTGGTGTTGAGGAAGAAAGGTCTGGCCACTACTCGCCTGGGATTGTTGCTACTCTATGCCAAGGAATCGATGCTCACACCGACTCATCATGACCACCCATGGCAGAGTAGAACTGAGTTTGTAGGCTGCACTCTTTACTAGGGAAGATCATGGTCCAGCTTGTGAGGCTCCCACAAGATGCTGGTGGGTTCCAGGAGCCTACCTTTCAGGTAGCAGCCAAGCACGTGGGCTCCTTTTTATGGACGTGGAATCCAGAAGGAGGGTGCTTCTACTCAGAAACACACGGAGCTGCCCTGAGTTGGACTTGACTCAAGGGCAACAGGTTAAGTTATTGGCTATTTGAATGTTTTCTTGACAGGGAGAAACAGCATACACCAAAATGAAAAAATATATGTATGTAAACAGTTTGCATAGTTTCATGTAGTAATAGCAAGATTGTTAAGGAATGACCCTAGTAAAGATTGTGTAATGTTAAGGTATGAGTATGGCACTAAATAGGAGTTTGGAGCAAAGCTGAGTATCATTTATAATATATGAGACTATTCACATACCTTTTCAAAGGTGAATTCGAATTTCATATCTGGACAAAAAAATAACTCCAAAATGCAATTATATTTAACTTTTCCCATGGAAGTAGGACTAATGGGATGGGAAGGATAATACTTGACCTTAAAAATACAGATATTTTTAAACTTGTTTTTGTGAGAACAGGTATCATTCTCACAAACTATTTTATAGTATTCTAACATATATTGGCCCCTTTGTATAGTCTAAAATTCTATTTAGGTTGGGAAATCATTAGAATTCCTTTTAATTTGTCAAATATTTTTCTCTCTCAAATATAGTAAATTTAATACAACTATTATTTACTTGCTTTGGTTCCAGAGTAGAACATGATGAAAACACAAATACCTCTAGAGACTTAGAATAAATTTACCCACCTGATCCTATTAAGACTTTTTCTTCTCGTTGCCTATAAAAATAACCCAAGATGATTGTGATGTTCGATTTAGAAGGTGAACTGCAGACTGCTTCATTTTTAGAATTAAATATCACCACCAGGAAGCACTTTAAATATAATCTTAGCTTGAATGTGTGAATGTGTATTCACAGGCTGTTTCCACACCCAAAGTAATAGCTTCTGACATGTGAATCACTTGTAGGTAAGACCAAACAGGTTTTCTTACAAATAAGGAGACCATCATTGTACTTAGCAAGAATCAATGTCTCCCACTACAATTTGCTCTCACCTTTGGCAGTCTAAGGCTCTTCTCCAGTGGGCCTCTTTGATCACCCATGCCAAGCATGGTGGCCTACAAGCATCATGAAACTGCCTTCAGCCAATCTCAATGATTTCACTGGAAAGATATTGGTCCAAGTTTTCTCAGATAGAGAATAAAATTCTTCGTATAGTTTTCTATGGAGCACATGCTAGTTTATTCACTTCTCATTAAATCAGCACTGATTGAGTACCATGCATAGCCCAGGTACTGGATTAGGGATCAAAGACATAGCAGTCAACCATTTTGGCATAGGAAGACTATGACCTGTAGGTGAAATTAATTGACATATTTCCTAAAGTTAAAATATGTAAAACTGGTTTGTTTGTGTTTTTTCCAAATTCACTCATGTCCCAAAGAGAAATAACCTAAAATTTACTTTCTTATAATGGCAACTCAACCTTTCCTGGATGCGTTGCATGTCAAGCAAGCAGAAGGGGAGAGGCGCAAATGGCATGTTAATCACATCGCTTCAGCATCATTTCAAGTTTTTAGCAAGGCATTAGAGTCTAAATCTGGAGCACTGCCATGGCCCTCCCTCCCCCTGAAAATAATGGTTTAGAATAATTTCTAGGCCATTTACATTTGTGATAGGAAAAATATTCATAAATTTCTAATGGTGATGAATAATTTCAATCAATTAAAAAATCTATGAAGAGCAGTGTGGAGAAAATAGCTAGCAAAGTTAAATCAAGAAAGGCTCATAAAAATTGTCCAGTATTGCTCTGAATCAGAGCAGATTTGGAAACGTGTTCTGCATGCCAATGCCTCCACTGACTGCTGCGTGTCACAGATCAAAGAGGGCTCTGATTTGCCAAGTACGTAGTACACTGAGCTCACCGATAGCTAGTTCACACCCAGCCAGATGGTTGTTTTTGAATTATTTGTTAACTTTTTAAAGGCATTTTTATGCCCTAAGCACTTGGGCTATGCTTCCTGTGGTAATAAAACCTGAGTTCTGAAGGGGATCACCTTTTATAGATATGGAATGACCTATTTTTACAGCAAGGTTGCTAAGGCTAAAGATAGCTTCTGAGGTAGCAATTTGGCCAAAAGAAGGAGGTAAAATGAACCTCAGATATGGACAGGGGACTTCAGTCTTGGTCTCCCTGGCAGTGGTCAGGCACTTAACCTCTCATCCTCTCGATTGTAAAGTAGAGAGAGGATGCAGTCTAACCCCTTTATCAACAGAGATGGGAAGAAAACAGGGACACCTAAGAGAAAAAGGTACTACATACAGATCTCTCATAGACTAGTCAAGCTTTCTTTGTGTCTCTTTTTTGATCACTTACATTGATTATGTTCCCCCAAACATATGTGGCATTCTACAGCATTGTGTTTTAAAGGGGTAGCTTCAGATGATCACTCCATGTGGATGTATAGAACAAGAACGAGCCCTCTCCGTCCCGGGAAGTAGTACAGGGAGCTAAAGGACTTGCCCTCATGCATTAGTGCAAGGCAGAAGGGCAGTCTCGCCCCTTCAGCAATGTCGGCATACCACGGGAGACAGGTAATGTGTGCTGCATCATCTGCTAGAAGCTTCTAAAGATAGTTTTCAGTCTTCTAAGTTTCAAATCAAAAGTTGACACACAAAAAAGCAAAGTGCAAATGTGGTGAGGAAATTGGTGAAATTTTGTCCTAGGTCCACAACCACTCTTCTACCCCTCCTCCAAGCACACACAGAAACCACAAGAAGTGAGCTTCTGAAGAGGGGTCCTGGCAAGGGCTCCTTGCCCAACGGGGGTTTGTACAACCTGCCGGCCTCGTAGCTGCATCACCCAGTGTGTACCCATTGGGTCTCTGACCTGGACCATCTGTGAGCATCAATTGTGGATCAATGGGATATAAATGAAAGGAAAGGGGCCCTGGTAGCACAGTGGTTACAGTGCTCAGATGCTAAGGTTCAAAACTTCCAGCCGCTCCTAGGGAGAAAGATGAGGCAGTTGGCGTCTGCCGAGAGCTACAGCCTTGGAGACCCTCTGGGGCAGTTTTACTCCATCGCATGGGGTCACTGTGCCCTTGTGAGAGAGAATTGACACACGGCTGTCAGTTTTGACTTGGGTTTGGCGCACAGGGCGAGGGATGCCTTTTCCTCCATACTGATCAGTCAGACCATGGTGTTCGCCCCCACTTGGCTACTTCTTTGCTCTGAATTCTTAAGAAATTCAGAGTTGTAGTGTCTTTGACCTTTACTTCCCCGTTTGTGAGAAAGGAATTTTAAGACTCATCTGTTAGGACTGCAGGGAACATTAAATCAGTTAGTAAAATATAATGACCGAGCACAGTACTGGGAACATTATAAACCCTGAGTGTTCTTTTTATCTTATTTTTCCCTTTTAAATGCTTATTTTCTTCTCCTCATTTTTGTAGCTTTTGTTGCCCATTTCTTTCTTACATTTCTTTTCACCTAAATAAAGCTGCTTTAAAGAAAAAGAAAGGTTTTCTCTTCTAGTTCATCACATTTGATTCCTTAAAAGTTCACACAAATTATTTCTTAACTCCGGTTTCAACAATAGCTAATTTTCACAGGCAGAGGGTGGAGGAGAGGGCGAGTCCATTTGGATCACAAGGAAAATTCTCATACTGCTTTTACTGTTCCTAAAAGAAATTAAATTTAAAACCTAATTATTCCTTTGAAGTATGTGTGTGCACACACATATTTTGTTCTCCTTTTTCACATACTTGTATGGCCAACACCACTTTACCTGTTTCCCTATGATGGCATTTTCCACAGTGGGGTTTTGTATTTTTACCTCAAGTTGTAAGATCTTGTAACCACTGAACACGCTGTTATAAAAATCAGATGGCTTTTTATAACTGACGTTAAACATACAAAGATCACTCACATGCACCGTTTTATAACTGCACGGGTAACCAGTCCTTAATTGAGTGTCTCTTCTTTGATAGTCATTTCAAACGGTTTATAGTAGCTAGCAGCTGATTCTAGATACATTATCTGCATTAATGCCTAGTTCAATGCTCTTTATTTTTTATGGCAAAAGTACCTGTCTTGGGGGGTATGGAATATAAAATTCAAAAACCAAGCTACTGGCCGTTGAGGCAAAGAGTTTGATTTTGAGTTCTAAATTCAGTAATGTCCCAGACAGATATTTTTGGCAATATGTATATATATATATATACACACACACACAAATATATACATATATGCATATATATGGCATTCGACTTGTAGGAGTTATTGCAACTTAATGTAAAATAGGTTAATTTTAAAAACTTGGTTTAATAAGACATTAGGAAAGCAGGCCGTAATTTCAATCTGGTTTCTCAGCTACATTAAGCATGGCAAATGAATTAAAATGAGTAGGACTCAAGGTTTTAAGATAAATATTCCATGGGTGTGTGGTTCATCAACATCTTTGTAATCTTTCAATTAAAAGGGCTCATTTTAAAAAGTTTGTGGGATTATCATGGCAACCATTGACTCCACAAACAGATACATAACATACATCTCCTGTACTTAGCAAAAAATTAAAGATTTCTATTAAAAGTGTGTCTCCCAAGTTTTCACTATAATAGCTGGCTAATGTTCAAAGGCACTTACAGAAAACAGGAGAAATGGATGCTGATTTCCAAAGAAAGGCTGGCCAACCCCTCAAGGCTCTAAAAGCATTGTAAAAAACTCCATTTATTAGTGGCACCCATATTCATGAGATTGTGGACTGACTGGTACACAAACACACGTCTGTGTTCAGTGGAAGCCTATATATTTTTTTAGGACAATTCCCTTTGCCACACACACAGATGGAAGCAAAGTGGGAGGTAATAAGCAATGAAACAGCCCCGGGAACGACCAAGCATACCCGCTTCAAATAAATACAGCTCCACTGTATTTAACTCTCCGGAGAGTCTAGCATCACTGTTAACAATGGATGAAACCACCGACCAGCATTCCAAGCCAGAGGGAAGTACACAGGGGTAAATACACTACAGTGTTCTACCACAAAAAGATATACTGTGTGGTAGCTTAGTATTTAGAGCTGTTTCGGAGAAGGGGAAAGTAGAAGTTACATTAGTCTCCATTCGCTAGAGCCTGCTATTACCAATCAGTTAACATTTCTGTGAAATTCTGCAGCATTCTAACCTAGGGTGTCTGGTGGTATCTGACTATTTTTGTTTAAGAAAGAACAAATTTCTTTTCATCTGAAAATCCCACCCAAAGCAAACGCTCATCCTCCCTCACAGCTTGAACCCTGACTGTCAAAGGTCTCTTTTCTCTGTCATTAAAGGCAGGGTTCACTTCCACATGTGTCTTAGAGTAACACCGCTTAAGAACCCATTGCCACCTAATTAAAACACAAAACAAAATAAATGTCAGGCATAAAAGTCTAAAGTAAATGGGAACAATTATGGGTCAGATCAATTTTAACATGGTCAGCAAATATTGTAGGAGAGGAATAATTTAGTATAAATCCCATTCTTAAGAAATTAACGTTTTTGAATGAAATATGTTTCCTCTTAAATCCTACCATCATTATAGGAAGCAGACAAAGTAATGAAGGTTTTTGCACGTACTTAAATGTGGGTGAGTGATGGGGTGTGGATGGGGGGTGGGGGGGGTGGGAAGTATAGGGAGTCAAACAAATGGAGAAGAAAGTGTTAAATCTCTACGTCTTTGTTCCCATATGCATGAAAATCTTATCAATCCATTTTCTTCAGAAATCTTTTCAACATGACTTTTCTAATATTGGAACAATCAATTTTTCTGTCTAGAAGATGGAGAGAATGCTAAAAAACATTGGCTGATGGGCAACAGTGGAAAATAAACTTGTTCAACCTCAATCACCACTCTTTTTCCATAACACAAAAGCTCAAGAAAATGATAGGAAAAAGGAAAATCAGGGGGATCTGTCCTATTAGCTGACTGAACATGTGCCCCCACCCCCACCCCGCCCCCAACACTATTAACTATAGGTTTTCTAGGAAGTTCTTAGCAACCACTGCATCCAAGCAGTTTTGACCAAAAAAAGAAAAGAAAGCATATTGCTAAACACCTTAAAAACATTTACCAAGGTAATAAAAGAAATGTCATTCCCTCCTACTGAATGTTTGGGCACAAGAGAGGTATTTTTATAGTGCAGTCCATGATTTACCATATCTATAGTGTCCAAAAAAAGCAAAATGAAAAGGAAGCATTTTTTCCAGTGGTTTGACAACTATTTGAATCAACGGTTCTGCTTTCATTACCCTAGTGGTCAAGGGCTCGGTTTTAAAAGCACAGGGAGGGGGGTGGTGGTGTTCGCAGAGAGATGGTGGAGGAAAGATTGGCATGCTTTTCTAAGTATATTTCTAAACATCCTTCTTCATGCAAATATAATAAAGTGAATTACCGCCCTCTATCAAACTCTAGTCCACGCAGAGGCTGCATTCAGAATGCTGTGCAATGAAGCGCTCCCAGAACTCCCCAACTTTTGCACCTGAGTCATTCCGTCACCCACCAGAAATGCACCGAGAGCCTAGTAGGGCCAGGTGCTGAGCTAGACAGGGTTATTCTGTTTAAAGAGATAATTGTCAAGTATTCATTTGATGTATCTTCCCAAATATTAGAAAAGCCTTACTGAGGAATGGGATTAGATAAAGGGGAGTCTCCAATCTGAATTTTCCTCTCTCTAAATCAAAAGGATATCTATTCTTTATAATAATAGACGGCATGTACTTTCTATCAAAGGTCCCTCACGTGGAAAAGAATAAAAATAAAACTTTACATCAAAATGTTGAGAAAAGTCTCGCCGGCTGTTAAGAGAATTTAGAAATTGAGCACAGATCAGTTATAGATACCAACCTAAAAGTAATGGGGGCTACATTTCTTCTAAAGCTTTTGATATTCACCAAGTGATAAATAATTCATGATTTAAAATTTAAAGACGTTCTGATAACTGACATTCTCCAAACTTCATGCAAATATTCCTTAAACCCGGGGTCTAAAAACGTATTCACTTCCTCATTTTGCAAGCCCAGCCTCCATGGTATATAAATATTTACACAGAAACTTGCAGCTATTTGATTTCACATTATATTTTAGATATACAAGTAGAAGCGCACACGCGTTAGAGATAAATAAATTCCCGTTTCCATACAGGCAAGCTTTAGTCTAAACTCACACATGAGGGGAGCAGCTTCACACTCAACTACTTTAAGTTGTGATTGGAGGCGACTGCTCTAAGCAGCGATTTTTCAAGACAAAATTTAGCAGTTTTGAAATTCTGAAACTAAACACAATTTTGTCAGCCATAAAAAAATTAACGCTATAATTAATGACTGCTTCAGAATCCAAACTGCTATTGAAAATGACAGTTTGAAACCACAGAAAAATCATAGACGTGATTAATTATACAAACTGGTTCTTGTTTCGGAAGGTTTATATTCATAGACCATTTATCACTCAAATGAGACCATATTAATTTCATTGACTATTGCAAATTATTATAACACATTAATTTGATTTTCATAAAATTAGATATTAGGGGTTTCCTTTCATTTAATCAGCTACTCCACAGTACATAAAAGTCCTAAGTATTTTCTCCTCAATTCAGAAGGGGGGGGGAGTAGCTTGAAAAGATATCAATCCTACTAAGTCCATTTTCATAAACTAATGCTATCTGAATGAGTACACTATATAGCAATTAGTCTAATCACAGTCTTTTACATATGTAATTATCAAAATGAAATCTATTGCTACTATACTTAGTATAAGAAGAATAATTATAACAATAATTTAGTGGAATTTAAGTGCCTTTTCTTTTCTTTCTAAAATTCAGTACTCTTCCTAGAAGAAATCAAACTAATACTAAAATTATAATCACGCATTTTTCCCCAAATGATTTTATTTCAAATACATATAATTTATCATGACAAAGAAATGGATTAGTATATACCATTTCAAAGTACTTTGTCTTTATAATTATATTTATTAGAACCCCAAATCTGCCCAAGCAAATCTGCCCCGTGCTCTTGATTTAGCTGCACAGTGAGCATTCAGGTGAGAACATAAAAACAACACTTCGGGTGAGGCTTTGCTTCTGTCTAGGTACCATCAACAGAAGTGGGCATTTGAATTTCTGATTGTTTTCTCTATAGTTAGCATCATGAAAAGTTTTATGCCCAAGTCTCTTCTTTTCTGTGGTGAAAACCTCAGGCAGCACTGAGCAAGGGCTTAAGAAAATAATCACTGAAGAGGAAGCTACTACTTGCAAAGACCTTCAAGAATTGAGCAACTAGCAGGGGCACTTGTTTAAGAAGAAACTCCTGGGTTTGGGGGCGGGGGGGGGGGGGGAGGACAGTAACTGGACCTTGCTAAGCTGACACCATCTCTGGATGCTTCTTCTGCCAAAGTTTGGCCATCGGCATTGGGTAATGACACCAGATGGCACAAGTCAATCAAAGGATTCCAAATGCATTTCTTTGTCATCAAGAAACTCTTTCTTTGAATTCACCAACAATAAAACCAGAGCAAACCAGTTAGCTTCACAGTTGATGTTCTTCTCAGCTCCCTTCCCAAGAAGAGGAACTGTGTATATTCAAGGCACAAGATTCCTTCTGGAGAGTCAATGGAGGTCTAGTCTTCCTGAAAAATACCAGGTAGTACCCCGAGTCAAACAATGATTACCTAAGTTAATCCATTTCCACATCATAGATATGTTGCATCTATTCTGTGCCAGCCAAACCCTTTTTAACTCCCTGCACTTCCAGTTTATCCGATGCTGCTACATGGAACTACTATTTTAAGTCCAAAAGAAATTTCACGCTGATTGCTCTTCTTTTACTCTTATTCTTGTTGACTGGTATATAAAAAACATCAAACAACCTAAACGTTTGAGACACTCCTTAATAGTCCTTATATATTACATCTTGACCATTACTTAGAAACCATTTTTCTTGTTGAAATTCCAAATAAACTTTTCATCTCAGCTTTAAAATGTGTTCACATGGACTTGAATCACGTTCTACTTCCTTGATCTTTCATATTCATCTGTGTGATTTCCTATGCTGACTTTCTCCTCCCCCAAAACCTTTAAAAGTGTTAGCGTATGCCAAATTGATTAGAGTTATCCAATTCTATAATGCAATGTTTTCCTTGGGTCCTAAAACAGTCATATCAAACAAATGATTTGAAATGCTACTAGAATTCAGGCGTAACATGTAGAGATTTGGGCACATTTTCTTAGGTAGTTAGTGAGCAGGATCCCAAACAAATCAAGCTTGCATCATCACATTGATTCACTTCCAAATGACGGCTTCTAAATTGCCATTTTTATTTTGCAAATTCTAGTTTAAGCCGAAAACCATTTTTGGGAATTTTATCATTTAACGGCTATAAAACTATAATCGGGGATTTGAAACTTAGGTGTCTTTATCACAACTGCAAACAAAATCTTCCCTGGAAGAGGTTAATGGAAAAAGAAATAACAGGAGGTTGAAGATAAACTGCTTCTTTCAAAACTGGGGCTGCAAACAGCATTCTAACTAATTCAGATAAGCAGCCAACATAGTTGTTAGGGGATATTTATGACAGCCGAGTCTGTCTGACAGCAGCGGAGCATGAACAATGGCAGTGGGCTTTCTATAAAACACATCTGTAAGAAAGACAGGTAGATAGGCCCGGCTATCAATCATCTGAACACGTGAATAATTCTACACTCACTGGTCCATGCACTGTTCAAATCTGCGCTGGACAGAAAAAGCTTGCTATTTGGTGCGGAGCTGTGGCAGTGAGTAATCTTTGTTTTTAATTCTTTCAAATATGTGTTTTCACACATCATTTAAAAAAATACTCTAAGCAAAAAAAAAAAAAAATACTCTAAGCATGATTAACAGCTATCTAAGAGCTCGGCGAAGCCCAGTATACTCAATACCCCCAGGTTATATTTGTAGTTCATTCATGCTTGCATTCATTGAATAGGGTCATCCAGAGCCCAAACAAGCTGATCGTGTCCCACAGTATGGAAAGGAAAAATCCTCAGAACTTACTGAAGTGAGCTAGGTTCACTTAAATTTTATTTAAAAAATAAATTCGAGTCTCCGAACATCTAAAGGGTTCTTGCAATCACTGCCTCCTGAAGTAACTTTTCAGCTGTACCATACAATGAAAATGTAGCCAACTAGTAAAAGATGTTTCTTCTCTGTCTCTTGTTGGATTCGCATAACTTTCATTTATGCTAATGGGAGCTAAGCACCTGCTCAGCAAAGAAAATAGACCCCTATCTGTGAAAATCAATGTGTACAGTATACTTTGCAGGTATGATATTGAAGCCAAGCAACCAAAATATGTGCTATATAAACAAAGCATCATGTGCCCTGTCTGCAAACACGGCTGTTGAATTATATTTTACCTTCTTAGTCAAGGTCGCATGATACGGTGATACTCGAACCATTGTACCTTAAACGTAACCCAAAAAGTGTGTGTGTGTGGGGGGGGGCAGTATATCGGGATGGGAATGGCAAGGGGGAGGGCGATGGAAGAACTCAATCTGGAGATTTCAATGAACTCATACACAAGCCCCTGTTTACTTCTTCAAAAGTTCATAATAACTTGCATCACTAAATCTGGATTCAAGCCATTGCCCTCTGCCATCCTCTCAAAAGTCATGGAGGATAATTGTACATAATAGAGGAGGAGGGTAAGAGCATGAGGCACTGTACTGGGACTCCCTGTAGCAGCTGCTGTCTCAGCTGGGACAGGAGATGAGGCAGACGGTTGTTAGTGAATGGTGACACCAGAGTCCCCTTCTCTAGCGCCCTGGAGTGCCAGGTCTCATAGGAAGGGATATTTACGTGGATTTCAATGAGGACATCTTTCCTGGCCGTCACAGAAGTGCACAGTGGGGCACACAGAGAAAGCCTGACCCCCTTCTTGTCCAGAGGAGTCAGTGTCCTAGGATTCTTACCCCCAATGATATGACACTTTCAGCTAAAATGACAATGTGAACCAAACAGGGTTGCAGGGGGAGGAGGAGGAGGTGAATTGTCGTCTGGTTTCAGCCCTTGTTTGATGGGCCTCTGGATGCTGCTGATGTGTCAAAATCAGTGCTACCCTCACGCGCTACATTGTTAAGTAGTCTTAAGGAATAGGCAATATTAAGACCACATCGCACACACTCCATTTAACCAAATTCCTAAAGATTTCTCCTTCGCTCTAATAATAGAGGTCGAGCTCAAGATGTTTCATTTCTGGTAAGCCTCGGGAGTGGCATGAAGAGCCACATCCTTGTGGACAGAATCTACTCCATAATTTATGGGCCTTGGTGCAAAATAGAGACACAGGGCCCCTGAGAGGGGAAAACGCAAGACAAGGAGAGCGGATCATTAAGCCTAGTGCAGGCGGTTCTCAGTGCAGGGGGTCAGCCCTCTGAAACCACACTGGCTTGTGGAGTGGGGCCTGGACAAAAGAGAGCCTGTTGCCTCCATCTTTCCCACCAGACCGAAGTCTTAGTCAAATCCACGGTGGGAGGGCGCATGTGTGGAATGTCTCTTCACAGACAGGCCCCAATTCAAGGTACCAAAGGCCCACGGAAAATGGAAGACAAAGTGTAAAAGGATAGGGCGGCTCCTCTCAAAGTGTTTCATTTTTCTCTGCTAGAAGGTTCCACAAGTGAAGCTTTCCATCCCAAGTCCAGCCTGACCGTGGCGAGGGCACCGGTTGGTTCTAAGGAGGACGGAGGGGTGATTTTGAACACAGACAATGGTCGCCAGCGCTACAGGCGGGTGGGCCCTCAATGCCATATTTTCTTTCTCCTTTTAAAATTGCTTCTTGCTCCAACTCCTCCCATCTCCCCAGCCACACGCCAGCCTTCGATCTGACCTCTGAATTCTAAAGAGGCCAGCTCTCGCTGAAGGCGAATGTGTCTGGCTCTGCTGGCTGCCGTTTGGGCGACTTGGAAGGCTAGAGGATTCCTGTCTGGATGCCGCCCTTCTCGCCTAAGTACAGTTATGCTCTGTCAGTTCTTGGCGGCAGGAGAGACAATAGTAATTAGAATAATCTCCGCATCTGCCGGCTCTCAGAAGTGGGCTTCCGCTAAGCCTCAGCTGCAGGAAAGTCAGCTCTCCTTGGAGCACGGCATGGCTCCCGGAGACCCGGTCTGCAGAGACGGCCGACAGTGTGCAGAGGTCAGCAAAGAGGAACAAAAACTCCCTCCTCCCACCGAGGCGCAAACCCAGTATATGGTTCAGATACTGTACACAAGCATTTAGGAAGAAAACAAACAACGACAGTCACGAAGAAAAATTATTTCGTTAACTTAGGTTTTCTGGCTCACCTATGGTGTTGTGGATGATCAAACTGCATAACCCTGATGAGTGGTCACTCAGAAAAGGACTAGGAGATTATAATATTACCTGCTCTCAATAAGACAGTAGGTCTGCTCCCCCCCGGCCCCCCCAAACCGGTGGAGAATTTGTAGGGATAAACAACTCTACAAATTGTTTGGCCTATTATATGTCAGAGAGATTTTTCTATAGCCTGTCTAGACTCCAGACAATAGGCCAGACTGGCCTATAGTTGCAGACATTTCTATAGTCTGTAATATCACTTAGAGGAGCAAAGGCAATAATACAAAAATGAAAGCCAGCCTGACCTGCCAGGACGGCAGTGGAAATCTGAGTCTAACAACACTTTACAATTTAGAAATGATGATAGCCACTGAGAAAGAAGCTTTAGTAGCCATACGTACACCAAAGCAATTTCTGAAAAATCATCAATATTCCTCAAGTATGAGGCACAGTCCACAATTCTGTCCACAGGTTATAAAATTACTGTATTGCCAAAAGAATTCTGTATATGTGTTATGCTGTTTCTTATTGGATGGAGCAGGTGTATATGCGGGTATGTGTGTGGTGTGTGCAAATATCATAATCTAACATTATACTATTTCATAATGATATTTATGGTCTAAATTAAGATGCTTTAAAAGACCTTTCCTTAAGCAAACCAGATTGCTAAACCATTCTATGACTTTGTACTTTGGGGCTATAACCAAGAGGAATAAAATAGTGCATATAATCTTAATGAGAGTTGAGGGAGAACATGTAGGAACAAGGGAAGGAGGAAAACAGAATTCTTCAACTTCCTCTGTTTTCCGCCGTTTCACTTCTCAATGTGTCTCCATGTCTATTTCTCCCCTGCAATTGCACTTGTTAGGAGAAAGACAAACAAAGGAAATAAAGAAAGACAGGGAGGGGGGTTAGGGAGAGAAGGGGGTAAAGGCCACATTTTGTTGAATCCTTTATATTCCCCATTCATTTGCTTTTTTAATCTTTTAAGAAAGTGACACAATGGAGAGTGTTTGCTTATGTTGTTAGTGCTCGATTTTATCTTGATGAAGATCATGAAAACATGCCTTAAATATAAAGAATCCTCATGGAGGAAAATATCATTGCCTACAATCATTGCCAATAGTTTTATTTCAGGAACCTTCTCCTTTCCAAGGACACCAAACTCTGTCCACAGTCACCCAGTCCTTCGCATCTTCACCACTGGGGACCCATATTGGCACAATCTTGGTCACTTCTGGCCCGCAAGGTCTTGTGGATACCTTCACTAAGTCTTTAGGTTGGAATGACTCAACCTGCGGTTGTAGGGTTACATAACGAAGTTGGTGACAAGCGATAAAACCACGATACCCTTCCATGTGGTCTACGTAGAGTCGGGCATCCCAGAATGAAAGTTCTTTATCTCTAAAGTCATGCCATCTCTGTCTCTGACTTTTAAAAAAGAAGGCTGAGCTGCGCCAACAAAGAACCTTTACAATATAGCGATCTATAATGTGTCATCGAAAGTTGCATGGTGGAATAAACCACCCAGGATTGCCAAATTCACAGCGTGCTGACTGATGAAACCATAAAGCACCCTTCTCAGTACGATCAGCAAAACTCATCTGCCAGGCACTCACAGAGCTCTTCCTGGTTCCAGGACATTATGCATACAAATGTGGTGCATTTCCCCCCCTGGAATGCAAATGTTAGATTCATATTACACCAAAAGAGCATTGCACAACACTCTCATTTGGTTCACATGAAAGTTCAATATTTTCTCTGTCTCTAGGAAAAAAATTGTTGAACCTCATAAGAGAGGAAGGCTTTTGTCAACACTTTTTCATATAGTAAAAATAACAGATAGGCTTCTGTGTCATTGATGGATAATTTCATATTAAATCAAACCAGTATAAAAATTCAAGTATCTTTATTCTACAGAAGAGAGGTGTTTGCTGTTTTTGCTTTTTCCTTTTGGTGTTTGTCATGATACTCAGGCATACTTTCTATATCATGGAATAAGACGACAGCTATCTATCTCACATAATAATTTGGGGGTACCATGAAAATGGTACACAATTCTGGCTCACGTCAGCCTTCTTGATTGGCTAGTACTCATCAGTGAAAGGGAAAACCATACACTTTTAAGTTCAACATCCTAAGAAACACTTTGTTGTTTCCTATTCGAACAAACGCACATCCCAATCCAGTGCCAATGGAAACTTTTTGTTCTCATGACACTGATGGGAAGCAAGCCCCATGCTTCTTGCAGGAGAGCTGGGGACTCCTGGGTGCTCTACCAGGAACTGGGATCATTAACGAAAGTGTCCTGCGTCAGAGACATGGGGCCAAATTAGGCCCCGAGGAAGTCTCACGGAACTCCCACGGAAGTCGGTGGAAATCTGCGAACGCACTCCAGGGTGCTTCTGGTCCACACGGTCTCATCAATAACTTCACTAGGTCTTTGAAGAAGACCCACAACTCATCATAACAAAACAATCTCCAAGTACCTCGCCAACATCGTAGATCCAGATGCGGCCTTCGGAGTCCCCAACGGCAACTTCCTTGCCGGCTTGAGCCCAACGGACACGGTTTAGGGCAGACGCCCCCTCGATGGCCACACTCGCTGTGGGAACCTGCCCAAAGGGTTACAGCAGAAAAAAAAAAAAAAGAACTCTGAAAATGAGCTTTCATATCCTACTGTACGACGATAAGCTCCCCGGGCGGAGTCCCCCCAGCTTCCGTGTGCGTGAGGTCCTGGGCACCCTCTGTGTGGGGGAGAAACGGGCCTCTTTGTTCCCAAATCACATGCTCCACTGGGCAGAGGGGTGGTGCAAAGGGACGACTTCACAGAAAGGGACGTCCAGTTTTTCTCCATGGCCGATGGGCAGTAAGTGGCATAGATAATTCGTCGGATCACTGCAGAGGATGCACCTCCAATTTACATCCCACACAGCTAAGTGTGATACTTTCTGATCAGGGCGAGATTTATGGGTCGATGGAAGGATTTCCTAAGACTAAGGATGCTCGAAGAGGCTGACAAGGGTGGCGGAGAAGGGGTAAAGGCAGTATTAAAATGAACGTACAGGAAAAAAAAAATCTCCCATCAACAGGAACTTTCCCCAATCTCATCTGGGATGAAATGATCGGAAGGAAAGCAAAGTAGGCAGGTGAAAAGCTGCCGCGCTTCAACTTCTCCTCCAGTTAGTTTGTTTTTTATTCTTTCCCTCCGTGTTTGCGTCCACTGGCCTTGCCAGGGCGTGGTCACTGAGCGGGGCAACATCCCAGGGCGATGAGAACCCTGAGCAAATGGAGCTTCCCCCATGAAGAAATCGCCATCCCTCTGAAAATATGGGTCATTAGATTAATGAGTATGAAAGTGAAAACGGTCCAGGAACCTTAGCACGGAGAAAAGGAATTTGGTTGTGCCTGTGGCATTAACCGCTGGGCAAACGCTCGTCTTTGAGGTTGGAATCCGGTAACTTTACGACGGGCCTTCTCTGAGGATGTTGGAGGGCAAACGACACACCGCCAGTCAAAATGGAAAAGGTAACGTGAAAACGAACACACGGGTCGTGGAACAGGGGCACCCGCAAGCAGCTCGTGCCGCTGTGAGGGACCTGTGTCTAATCATCCTTCCAGAGTCGGGTGCAGCCTGGACGTGGCCTGTGACTTAGCACCCCGCGGGCATACGGGGACTCAGGGAATTGAAACCATCTGCTTATGTGAGCTTATGGGCCCAATACCTGTCTTTCAAAATAGCGATAAAAAACTCCACCCTCAGTAAGCATCTATGTTTAAACATAATCCTGAAATCGGTAACAAGTCTTTTACCTGCTTAAATCACCGAATGTCACGTGTGAACAAAAATGTCAAACTAAAGGCCCCAGCACATTTATTTAAAAAGGTAAATACACAAGTTTCACCATAGAGTGGCCTGCTGGGCTCGCTCCAGCCTGGATTTTTAACCAAACCGTTCGAAGGTCACAACAATGTGAATTTAGATGGTCCATAAGGCTGTCTATAAACTTTATGATTAGTGTGTAGCCCAGAGAACAAATCCTTGATTCAAGTAGGGCGTTTTCAGATTCTCTTTTTAACTCTATAACTTACAAAGACCATACAGGATCTAGTCCAGCCACCAACCAATTATATGGATGAACTGTATTCATTCTCTGATTTCCCCCACTCCCCCATGGGTAACCTTCAACACTTGAACAGAAAGGTGTGATTTTAATATAGCAAAAAATCAAGCTCATAAAAGAGATGCATTTTAAAACATTGAAATAATGTTTGGTAAGCTTTGTTTAGCATTTCATTTTGAATATAAGTAATATAATGGAACAAACTGAAAGAATATTTTAATATTTACATTTTTTCCCTAGTAAGATTAAAAAAGGTACTGCAAAAATGATTGACTATCACAGTGCCTTGCTTATAACCTATGCTAAAAAACCCCATACAATTTGTGCAAGAAGGAAATGACAAAATACATTTGCGTAAATATGACTTTTCAAAAAAATAATAAATCTATAATGAAATAAGCCATGTGTACTCTTTCTTTACCCCTCATATTATTGTTTCCCACACATTTCCACACTCTTTTTCCTCCAGTCACCACTTTAATAGCAAAAGCAGGACACATACAGCATGCATGACAACGTCAAGCAATGAAGTCAGTAATGCTGCCACAGATCAGTGGGGACCAGCCTGACCTCCCAGCAGTGGGGCGAGCTCAGTGAAAGTGCAGGAACTTGAACGACATTACAACATTGCTGCTGCTCAAGTCACTGGGAATTCAAGTTCTTAAAAAAAATCTAATTCCTAATCTGACAAATATTTGAAAAATGCTGCTCCACTTGCTGGAGACAAACATGATTTGAGGGTTAAAAACAAAATGCCCAGCTCATGATTGGAGTTGACCCTGTCTGGTTCTCGGGGACAGAGGACTATGTATTGCAGTAGAGAAAATGGGAGCTGTAAAACGTATACGTCGTAGTTTCTTGACACCGACAGAAAGAGAAGGGAAATCCATGGTTGGCAGTGTTGAGACATTATTTCATTTTTACCTAAAACGCAGATCCTAAGGAACAAAACAGAAGCTGTTCCCTCTGCGATTCTAAGGAGTTGGTACAACACTGACTGCCCCTGTGTATGTACTCCTCGGGCATCACTTACACATCACTACTGGGAAGCATGAGGTCAGATGTCATGGGTTTCGAAGTCACTCTGGAAAAACATTTTGCCTTCTGGTTGCCTTCAGTGGTGAGCTTCTGTTTTACTTTGTTTTTATTCAAGCAAAGAGAAGTAACACACTTAATCAACAGCAATGGAAGGCTGTGAGACATCATTACCATGTAGGGCTACATTTTTCTATTACGAAGGATTCTGTTCGAGACAGGTTTGGCATCAAACATAAGAGGCATTTTGCATCCTCGGTCTGTTATGAGGATCTACAGAGATGCTTCATCGCATAATTCTTACCCATCACATTGCTCTTTGATGAAAAGAAAAGTGAACTTAAAATGGAAAGAGTTTACAAAGATACCTCTTGGTCGGGGATTATAGGTGTCCATGTCACTGTAGCATTCAAGAACTCTGCAACAGTGTCTGATGGGTATTCTACCCCCTCTCTCTTACACACACAAATCTTGGGGCGCCTGCGCCTCCTCATCTCCTCCAGCTGAAGGCTTCCTCATTAAAAAGGCTGAGTTGCTTCCTGCCCCAAACACTTCAAAAGACTGCTCTTGTTCCACTTGACATATCATTACAGCACTGGTCCCTCTACCTGTCCATTCTTATGTATGGGGAGCTCCCCTGGAGTACCTGCCCCCCCCCGCCCCCCCAAGAAAGGGTGCAGACATTTTTCTTCAGTTAAATGGAAGGACCTTTCATATTCACATTAAATAAAGACCCCCGACCTCAAACAGTTTAGAATTTGTACCTCCATCATTTTGAGGGGGGAAAGTTTTTTTAAAAACCACACACGTTCAGTGTTAAAAATAGATAACCATGACATAGCTTGTAAAGCAAAAATTTCCCAATTACTTATTGCTTTAAAAATCGTGTATTTTTTACTTGTGGGGAACTCTGAATATGCCGTGTCCTCTATAATCTCTCTATAAATATAGTCGTCGTGAGTTCGAGATGTGTGGTCGAAGGTAGAAACTGTGGTAAAAGTCTGATTTGGAGTTCACGCTCTCTGACAAGGACTATTTTACCTTGTGCTAATCAAATGGACTAGATCTCAACATGGATAAAAAATAAAGTCAACAGAATCTTTTAGGGATTCAAAAGAGAAATTGTGCGACCAGTCAACATGAGCAAACTGGTCCTTTTAAGGAGTCCACTCCAAACTCGGAGGCTACCAACGCTTCCTTTCCCAAGTGTTTGCCTATAAAGTTATTTCAATAACACTTTGGGGGAAGAAGGAAAAACAAAACACACAAAAACCCCAACCACCCCCCGCCCGGCCAGGGGGGAAGGCACGGACGGACACAGAGCGCGGGGCTGTGCGCAGGGAACGGGCCATCCGCCGTCCAGGATCTGCCAAGGCATGGGGATGAAGTGAGATGAAGTGGTTTTTGGCAAAGGCATCTGCCAGTTCCCCTCAGGGCAGAGGAGCAGGGGCAGGGGGGATGGGTAGGAGGGAGCGGGGGTGGGGTGGGGGTGGTGGTGGTGTGGGGGGCGGCTGCTCAGCTGCAGCTGGAGGGTCTGCCCAATACAGGCCCTTTCGGAGGTGCAGGCAGCGGGGCCCAAGCACAGTCCCCTCCCCGCCCGGCCGGCCCGGCGCCTGCGCCGCCGCCGCTCACCTCGGTGTCATTGTTGAGGTTCCAGAGGTCCAGACGCCCCATCCCGTCCACGCAGGCGAAGAGCGCGGGGTGCACGGGGGACCACATGACGTCGTACACATAATCTGCATTGTCTTCAAAGGAGTAGAGCGGCTTGTTGTGCTGTAAAGCAGAGAGACCGTGAAGACTTTGTGGCGCTGCTGCTGCCTCGGGCTGTCTAGCGAGCCTAATTAAAAACTTTGCACATTCACCAAGTGTCATAAAACTTCCCGAGATGAAAGTGCTCGACAGTGAACCGGAGCTTTAATGTGATCGAACTGTCCAGTGGCATAAATAAATACCACCGGGGGAGGCCTGTCGAGGGGCCCGGGGTGGCCGGGCGGGGGCGGGGGCGGTGGTTTCGGAGCCGGTCGCGGCGACATTCCGGACAGGTGGACCGCACTGCCCATTAGCTCGGAATTCCCGCCGGCCTTCGCCGGGCGCCTCGCGGGCTCCCAGGCCGAACAGAGCCGACCTCAGCGGGGTGCAGACCCGCGGGGATGCTCTGCACGCCCGGCCGCCCCAAGTCCTTCGCATCGAAGGCGACGCCTGCCACCTCGTGGTTTTTATCGGTACTGCAATGGCTGGCCGCAGTTGCCAGTTCAACTCCGGGCCCAAATCCTATTCTAAGAGCTCCTTTGCTAAGGGCCAGGGGGATACTTTAGAGGAGGTTGGATCTCTTCGGGTGGGGGTGGGGATGGGAGCAGTAAAGCATCTGTCCTCGGACCTTGTTACCTTACATAAGGTTAGTTTACCAAACATAGATAGATTGGTGGCTCATGGTAATACCCTTAGCCATGTCTAGCCCCCCACGCTGTAGCAGTGAGCCTTATTTTCTAGACCACCCAGTGTCTCCCAGACCTTCACATGGGTGTTTTAGGGGAAAATGTATTAATGCACCCCCATCGCGTACAAATGCTTCCCTTCCAGAGGAATGCAATAAATTAAAACGGCACTTTTGATTTCCAGTGAATATTGTCACATCAAAATAGCACAGAAGTCAGAGGCAAGTTTGAAAGTACAACCAGAAATAAAATGTAATTGGACTTCATGAATTATTCATTCCATCTGGCTTGTCTTATTCTAATTTCTGCATAATGGCTTTACTAATCCCTGATCAATTAATGTAAAATGAAATTTAAATGATAATGAAAGCTCTAGAGATAAAAGAAATTAAATATTCTTATACCCTCGACAGAAATCTAAACAATGGGAGTTCCCCCCCCCCCATGTCTTCTTCATCCAGTCAGCTGTCTGTATATACTCTTCATTAGCCTTTACAGAAGGCTGGTATAGGATGGAGGTGTGTGTGTGTGTATGTGTGTGTGTGTAATTGTTCATATGTATATGTATGATACAATCAAATTCTTTCTGTATAGAATACTTACATGATTTATCTATAGAGGCCCCAAATAGTAGACTGGACTCCCTAAGTGTACTGTTTGTGAGTACAAAATGCACACTATAACATGTGCTGAAATCAAAGCCCAAGAAATTAGTATGGAGATATTAAAACTTCCCGAAGCTCAACTTCCTGCAAAAATGTGAATATTGTGACTATGAGTGATCTTCTCTTTCCATGAGTTGTGCTCTGACATTCAAAAACCACTGCTTAGAGGGGAGAATCAACGTAACACATTAAAAGCAACAGAGATGATTTTAGATGGGATGCTGACATATCTTCTTTTAAACATAAAAACAAGTCTGATGGTGAAGGTGGTTATTGGAAAGAGAATATGTATATGTAGCATTAGGAAATAAACGATAATAATTCAGTGGATATTCACCTTCTACTTTTGCGATCTATTTATTTTTAGTGTTTCATGCTGACCTATGTATTACATAATATATGTGCATGTTGGGAAAGAAAACAGTCTGACCATTGCTATTTGTGTAGATTCTTTCTTCCAGTGGCCGTCTCCAGCAAATCAAAAGGCGCAATGACACATGAAAGTAAAGTGATGATATGTCGATTTATTTCTCTCCATAAGACAAGATGGAAGAGCTGCTTCCTCTCTGACTACTTGTGACTATTAAATTCTACCTCTGAGCAGATGATCATTCCCACCCTGATTCTTCATCTCGTAGCTCTCTGGCTGACGTTTGTAAAACACTATGAAGAACACATTATATTCTTAAATCCAAGAGTGCTAAGGATTTGGGGAAATTGGGGAAAGGCTCCCAATGATACCGATGGAATCACAGCATTTCAATGAGATGCAATTAAATATGAGGAAACTGGCTTTTGGTAGCATGAACCCTAATTGTTTTTTCCAGTTTAGAAAAAAGTCTCCAGAATGTAGTACAGCATTGATTGTGACCCCTGAGAGGAAACAACTAAAGAAAGAAGAAGGAATCAGAGCATTAGAGAATAGCAGGATAATTTGTCTCCTGATACATTCATATTAGATTTGGTTAGATGATATCAGATCCTTAGAAGAACAGCTTTCTAAAGCTAGATGGTCTTTTACGTGATCAAAGTGAGACCCATAGAAGTGTTATGTTTACTTTCTCTCTCTCTCTCTCTCTCTCTCTCTCTCTCTCTCTCTTTCTCTCTCTCCCTCTCTCTGTTCCTATGTTCCCTAAGACACTCACAGCTCAGTTGGTATGAGAAAGGGTTCTGAGAAGTGACATTGTAAAACACGAGTGCATAAATCCAAAACAGTCACGAGTAGTCAGAGAGGAAGCAGCTCTTCCACCTTGTCTTATGGAGAGAAATAAATCGACATATCATCACTTTACTTTCAGGACCTGACCTCCAAGTCATAGTTTTCCATGATAAAAGACACTCAGCAGATAAGTCATGCTAAACCCCAGTTTGGGTGTGTGAGAGGATGGGACTGTCAGTGCCATGGAGAGAACGCAGCCCAATCCACCCTAGAAGCCACCATAGAACTGCCCTTGTCAGTTTGTTACCCGGTAACTCTGTCCCGGGATAGAAGGGGCTGGTTTCAGCCATGGTGTAACACCCTGGCCCGCCTGGGCTCCTTCCGGTGAAGGGAGGAGGGTGTATATTTTCAATGGCTTTGTTTCAGCCTCGGGGATCAATTGACAGGTTGAGGAAAGCCCCAGAATAGCAGGATGGACTCTATGATCTGGGTACCAAGTGATTTGTTGTGGTATCGGCCACAGCATCTAAGAACAGTGCAGACAGCCCGGGTAACTCTTAATACTCTGTTGCTGTCACTCTTAATAGTGGTGAACAGTGCTGTTTTGAGTATTAATTGCATTTTTTCCCCAGTAAGGAACTTTTTATTGGGAGCTCAAAGGGTAATTCGAAGACTATATTAAAACATTTGTTTCAAGTGCTTACTATAAAATTTTAATGATAAACACACATCACGAAATGTTAACATTTCCATTAAAGAATCGAATTTGCAAAACATCTGTGTCCCAATCCACAAAGCTGCGAGGGGATGGCCACTGACGTTAGATAGCGTAACGGTTGTGCTCTGAAAAGGAGGAGATTGGACCTGGTCATATATTTTGCATACATTAAAGCTGCCCTGATCCCTCTGCGAAACACCTCAAGGCATCGGGCACATGCAATGCCATCCCGTTACTGTCAAAAGCATTTCTGAAATGGAGCGGACGTGACTGGACAAAGACCCCTTCACCTCCGTGTTTCCTTTCCCATCGCTCTGTTGAGCCCCAGTGAGCTGGAGGAGGCCACGCTGCCCATTATGCAGCCGGCGGCACGTGTGGCACATGCCAATGAAATAAAGCCGTGACCCCTGCTGTTTTAGACATGCTTCCAGGGCTGTGCCAATCATGCTGAAATATCCAGACACAGGCCAGGTTGATTTTAATGCCCCGATTCTCAAACAGACACAGAGGGCAGGGCAGGCTAAATTGTTGGGTGTTTGCTGCGTGCCTGACTCTGTATACACACTGTCTAATTTAATCTGCATAAAATCCTGTAAGGTAGATGGTATTTACAGAAAAGAAAATTATAGCTCGGGGAGGGTAGTAACTTTCCCAAGGCCACAAGAGTTGTAAGTGGTGGAGTTGAATTGGGAACGCTGAGTCTTCCAACTGTAAAGCACATCCTCCACTGATAGCCTTTGTGATCCTGCTATGAAACACAATGATGGTCTTTAATCTGCATAGATAAAACAATAGAGCTGTTACTCTCTCTTTTTTTTGTAACTGTCTTGTGCAATTCAAACAGTACTTCCTAAATATATACTGTGTCACCAGTAGAGACAGAGAAAATCTCACAACAGAGTGCCCACTTCTTTTCCCGACGATTGGAGAAGGCACATACATTTCTTGGCATCTGCAGTACCCGAGGACACAAACAGGGAGGCTCTGGAGGATGGTGCACACTGGTAAGTGCTCTGCCACTAAGGGAAAGGTTGGCGCTTGGAGTTCCATCAGAGGTGTGTCAGAAGAAAGGTCTGGCCGTCTCCTCCTCCCAAACCCACCATTGAAGCTCTAGGAAACCCAGTGCTTCTCTGATCGACAAGGGGACAACATGGATTGGAACTGATGGTACAACTGGCCGTTGGACACGGATATGCGTTTTTTCCCCTCCTGAAAATGAAGCAATGGGAATGGTGGGAATGGTCACTGGCCAGCAGATTCTGGCGACAGACCATGTGTGTAGACTGAAATGAAATGAGGCTTCAGGGCAAGGATGTGGGTCAGATTATGGGACGTTTGTGTGAGGGCTACCTTTATGAGAAACAAAACCCAACTCATAATGCGGACTCATAGTGCCCCTTTTAGGACAGAGTAGAACTGCCACTGTGAGCTTCCAAGAATGTAATTCTTTCCAGGACTTTATCTATCTCCTTGTATCTCCCGAGAAATGGATGATGGCTTTGAACTGCTTATCATGTAATTTGCAGCCTACCTCATAACCACTACACCACCAGAGGCAGAGAGCGAAGCAAGCATAAGAGAAGCAGTGTGAGACAGTACAGCCCACGGCTTTGTCCTCACCTCTGAAGCTAGAAAGTGGGAGCAGCCGTTTGTGGCCTCCTGTTTGCTCTGGGAGTCTCTGACGAGTGTTTAATTGTACATTTTGTTACCTGCTATAATGATCGAATAACATATGTGAAAGCTTTTTCAAGGAAATACTATCAAGAAGCAAGTATTAAACTTAAGGTCATCTTCTTTGATGTTCCATGGAATACAGATTATAAGTCACTTTTCCTATATTTTGTGTTTTAGTAACACACACACACAACACACCAAAGTGGCTTTTAATGCAAAAACAGAGAGAAAGAGACATAGAAAAGTAATGATAAATCTTCTACTTGATTTACTGTAGAAGAAATACCCACTGTTAGATTCACGTAAGAAAGGCAAGTAGTGAAATTTGTCTAAAAGGGAAACACAGTGTTGACATTTTACAACAAAGACTTGCTTTCTCTGTTTTTGAGCTTTGATTTTATAAGAATACTTCTGAAAATGAAGAGGGCTGCGTAGTCTTGCAATCAGTTAGATAAAAAACGATTTCATGAGGAAGGGAGTTTCCGTTTCTGATGTCAGACAGGTGCAACAGCCCGTCCAGAACATGGAATGTTTGTTTTACTTTCCTCGATATTATTTGTTTTCCTCTCATCAGGCATCCAGAGAACTCAGTGTTTTGAAGGCTGGTAAGTAGGAAGATGTGTGTTAAATGGCTTCTGGACACCTCTAAACATAGTGGTTCCTCAGACTCGGTAGAGAGGTTGACTCAAACCATGGAGATTCCTTTTGGAGTGGAGTGGGGGACAGGCAGAAAACAACATGGGTCAAGGGGAGAAGGGAATAAACATTAAAATTTAAAAAAAATTTTAATTCTGACACAACAGAAAAGCAATCGGAACCTTACATGGAAAACAAAATCCCTTTGGGGAGATGGGGGACAGGTGAGCAGGTGGATGATTGCCAAAATACTAAACAGCGAGTAGGAAGAAAACGTCCTAGAAAAAAGTGTCATGTGTATTCCTGGGAAGTAATTGAAAACAAGAAAAACTATCCATCCAGTTCTTCCAGGAAACATTAAACCGGGAGACCACATGAGCACTTTAAAAACAAACAAACCACCAAAAAGCCCGAGCCTTTGAGTTCATACAAAAATGGATGTTTTGATCCTAAAAAGAGAGTTCTTAAGCAAGTCACCTGACCCAAACTCAAAAAAAAGCAAAGCAAACAAACAATAAAAACCCTACTATGAAACCCTCTGTCTTGGTTGCAAAGGGGACGTGTGCATTTTTCACTCGTCACTGAAACACTGTCTCTGCGACGGAACATGAGGACTTGCTAACACACAAACTATGCTGCCTTCATCTCCACTGCTGGGACTCAGGCACACATCAGCCAGAACTCAGCGGGAGAGCTTCACTGGTTCCCATCGTGGTCCCAAAGCCCAGAGCAGACCTTCTCTGAGGGAGCAAATTTCAACTAGGGTCAGTCCATTGCTTATGGGCATCAGACAAAAGTATCTAAGCAGGGTCCTTGGAAGTCTAGAAGGCCTTGGGAATCCAGGAATTCGGCACTGGCCTCTCTGCCGCTGTGGAAGTTTTGTAAATTAGTAGGGAAGCCACATGAAAGGTCGGCTTTGCTGCACTGCCTTCCTCTGCAGCTTATTTGCATAGAAGAATCCCCCTAATCCAGGAGGCGCCACCAGGAAAGGGGCGACGGATCCATGTGAAAGCATGCACACATGTGCACAGGTTCTGACTAGCACTGCGAGGTTTAAAGCCATGGAAAGAACTACAAGATCTGCTTAATTCATAAAAAAGAAGTACTTCCCACATTGGCAGGAGTTCTAGGACTCTCAGCTCCACGGAAAGGCTGCCCTTGATTAAAAAGAGCTGTTTTAACAGCAGAGTCGTGTGTGGAAACAGTGCGAACAAATGAGGAGCCAGAGAGGATGCTTTTTCAAATTGTCTCTTGCATTCATCTCAGCTCCCATGGCTGTCTTGGCATGCTCTCCAGGCTTGGGTGTTTGAGCTGTGGCAGGGAAGTGAGGTTTGGCTTACCCAAACCAGGTCCAGAGGAGTTGGCGCCTTCGTAGAAAGGAGGTGGCTATTTTCTGGCCTGAAAACCCCTTTCTGGACAAGTCTTCTTGCTCGGAAAGGCCATGCGGTGGCAGAAGGAAGCACAAAGCTTCAAAAGAGCTACAGCCTCATCTCGATGTCTACCCACTCCTCAATGGTTTCTTGGTCGACAAACATTAGTTGGGAAAGACACATTCGAGATATCTAGATAGAGATAAAATGGTTAGGCTGAATCACAGACTGTATTAGAAGACTGGCAGGAGAGAGGCAGATGGATATTGGTGTTGAGGATTGAGGGTTGGATAGGAAGGATAATGAGCTGGACCCTGAAGGAGCTAGCAGTTGAATCAAACCCCTTAAAGAGTTAGAAAGATGAATATGTAAAGTGGTGTTTGCAGGCATAAGCTTTATTTGCTGAGTTATTATTTATTTATTCAACATTAGTCTTTGCAACCGCATTTGATTAGTAGGTTAGTGAAAGGGCAAAAGATTCCCTCTCTGGTTCTTCAGAAGCCAATCAGTTTCGCTCTAGCACTCCATCCTATTGCCTTTGAGTCAAATTTGACTCGTAATGGCAAGACATCGGATTTCAGAAACTGGCAGTCTTTACCGGAGCAGACAGCCTCCTCTCTCTCCAGAGGAGCAGCTGCTGGATTTGAACCACTGATCTGGCAGTTAGCAGCCAAATGCCTAACCCTCAGTGCCAACAGGTTTCCACAGCACTCTATCACTACTAGAAATTGTCCCACCAATATAAACAAATGAAATCTTCTCATAGATAAAAACATATGTGGGTATAATACATATACATGTAATTGTTGTTTTCTTTTCTTTTGACTTGGGTGAAGTTTTTCGGAGGTGATCGGCAGTTTGCCATTCAACAATTCATGTGCATCTCACTTCATCTCACTGATTGAAATCCCCTCAGGAGAGTATCACTTGTCCCACCTCCTTCCTGGATGCCTGTGTCCCTCCTTTTTTTTTTTTTTTTTGTTTTTGGGGGGCATCACTGCCCTCTGGTGGTGGCAGAAGGAGGCCCAGCCTTTGCTTCTGTGGAGCTGGAATTGAACCTCCATCCCAGTGGGCCACAGTCCCGTGCACAACCACTACACCACCGGGGCTCAGCCTCCCTTCCTCCTTTTTGCTCAAGCCATTGAGTAAATGCTGCTCATTTGGTCTAATTGCATGGTGTGGTACCTCAGTCGTGTTTTTAGGTTCTACATAGATTTGTCTAAAGGAGTCTCAATGGGGTAATGGGTTGCCTATTGAGCTGTTACCTGCAATGTCAGCAGTTTGAAACCACCAGTCACTCAGCGGGAGGAAGAAGAGACATCCTGTTCCAAAGGTCTCGGAAGCCTTCAGGGGCAGTTCTAGTCTGTCCTTCTATGGTAGCTATGAGTTCGAATCCGCTTGATGGCAGCAAGTTTGGAGTTTGGGGAGACTTGTCTGTTGTGTGGCTAAAAGGATGGCTCAGGCTCATAGTCTTGGGGGGTCCACCAGCCTTTCTCTGATCAGGGAGTCTGGTTTCCTTTATGATTTTGAGCTTTTTCCAAAATTGTTTCCCACTCTATCCAGGATCCTTTAAATCCCTTTCAGAGCAGTTGATAAAGATAACTGAACTATGTAGTTCTTCTAGCCTTAGGGTCATAGAAATGGATGTTTGTATATGTATGTATACATATACACATCTATATATTTCTCAAAGAAAGTCTTAAAAAGATCATATTACAAACCCAGCCTTGCATATTACATTTGATTCCTTTTTCACACTTCATATCTAAATTGCCATGTTCACATTGGTCAGTTGCTAAAATTAATTTGACAGTATTGGTCTGTGTTTAGTAAATGCAATATTTTAAGAATATATACTTCTTTCCAAAAAAACCCCAATATACTTAAATACCCAGACTTGTTCTGTCAGAATAGGCTTACAGTCTAAACTTAATAAATTTATAGAAATAAAATTTTTAAAAAATATATACTTCTTCTAATAGGGAACCAGTAGAGGGGTCTGAGGAGCCAGCCCCAAGCCCAATTACATGAACAGCTGCCTCTCCTCCCAGAAGAATTCACTTCAGAGGACAAGTCAGAAGCTGCAGCTCAGGGAGAGGGACATTTCTGATCAGAGCACACGGAAGCAAGTGAAGGGGGCGGAAGAGAGAGTGGAGCACATCCTGGCTCACCAAGCCTTGAGGACGATATCCCTGCTCAGAGCAGCCAATGCACAGAGAGGACCATGTGGCCAGTCCCACTATGAAACAAGACATTCCTCACTGACCCATAGGCCTACAGATGACAGCAATGGAGACGCCGTGTTGGAATTGTTCCAGATCTGACCCCACCACACTGAGGCAAAACACTAAGGGAGTGCAACAGAACAGTAAGGGGGACAGAGCCAGGAAGTCCTGAGGGAGTGCCAAAAATAGACTTTGGAACCAGGACATGGCATCCCATCCGACTCGACCAGAAAATACTCCTAAAGGACAACAAACAGTCATTGTGCTATTTATAGGCTTTCCTTTTTTGTAATTTCTTTTTGGTTGCTGTTGTTTTGTTTTCTTGTGTTGCTTTGTTTTGCTCTGTCTTTTTTTTGTCCATGTTATTATTTCCACCGGTCTATCTAGATAAGATAGGCTGAATAAACAGTCTGGAGGAGAAAACAATGGGACCCATGGTTCCAGGGAGACATGGGAGAGGGTGAGGTGGGGGAAAGGAAGTGGTGTTAACAAACCCAGGGACAAGGGAACAACAAGTGATCCAAAATCAGTGTGAGGAGGGTGTAGGAGGCCTGGTAAGGCTTGATCAAGGGTAATGTAAACCTAAATGAAGGCAGCGCATGATAATGGGACAAAAGGAAAGTAAAAGGAAATAGAGGAAAGAACTAGGAGGCAAAGGGCATTTACAGAAGCTTAATAAAAGCATGTACCTATATAAATATATTTATATATGAGGATGGGGAAATGGAGCTATGTGTATATATTTATAGGTTTAGGTAGCAGATGGACATTGGGCCTCCACTCAAGTACTCCCTCAATGCAAGAATACTTTGTTCTATTAAAATGGCATTCCATGATGCCCACTTTCTTGATACGATCGCTGAAGACAAAGTAGGGATGCATAAGCAAATGTGGTGAAAAAAGCCGACAGTGCCTGGCTATCAAAAGATATCAAGTCTGGAATCTGAAAAGCTTGAAGTAAACAAGTGGCTATCTATCTCAGAAGAAGCAAAGCCCAGATGGAAGAAGCACACCAGCCTGTGTGATCACTAGAAGTCGAAGGGATCAGGTAGCAGGCATCAAAGAACAAAAAATCATATCATTGTGAATGAGGGGGAGTGCAGAACGGAGACCCAAAGCTTATCTGTAGACAAGTATACATCCCTTACCTAAGGGTCTGGGGAGGAGATGAGCTAGTGTATAGTATAACAACAATGAAAGATACAACTTTCCTCTAGTTCTTAAACGTTTCCTTTCCCCCTGTCCCACTATTATGATACCAATTCTATTTTACAAATTAGGCTAGATCAGAGGATGTACAACGGTACAGATAGGAGCCAGAAACATGGAGAATCCAGGGCAGATGATTCCTTCAGAACCAGTAGTGAGAGTGGCGATGTCAGGAGGGTGGAGGGAAGGTGGGGTAGAATGGGGGAAACAATTACAAGGATCTAAATATAATCTCTTTCATGGGGAATGGACAATAGAAAAGTGGGTGAAGGGAGACATTGGAAAGTGTAAAATATGACAAAATAATAATAATAATTTATAAATTATCAAGGGTTCATGAGGGAGGAGGGTATGGGGAAGGAGGGGGGGGAAAGCAGGAGCTGATACCAAGGGTCCAAGTAGAAAGCAAGTGTTTTGAGAATGACTGGCAACAAATGCACTGATGTGCTTCACACAATGGGTGTGTGTATGGATTGTTTGAGAATTGTATGAACTCTAGTTAAAAAAATATACTTCTTTCATTAGTAATTGATGGACACATTTTCGAAGGGTCAAGATGACTGTAGGTCTGTATTCCTATGTTTTCCAGTACTACATGCAGCACCTCTCTTATATTACAAGCCACATCAGTACAATGAATACTTTCATGTATTATCATAGTCAAGAGAACCCGTAAATAGAATCCAAAAGAACAAAAATTCAAAACATTGCATTTCTTTGAAATGTAGAATACTTACTCAGATACGCTGCCTGCCATGCAAATGATTTGCTAACTTTATTCTGTTTCCCAAAAACCACACTGAAATGAATTTGTAATAAAAAATAAATAAATACTGGTTCATCAGGACTGAGGTGATTCAGGACATTGGAAATGGACATGAGCAAATAACCTGGGATCAATTATGAGCTCTGGACAGGCTACAAAGGTAGAGGTCACCTGAGCCTGGCCAAGAGAAACCCACACTGATTTGGTCAGAAAACAGTACTTATGATGTTAATGTGAGTTTTAATTTCTCTACCCACATCAGACATGCAGTTCAGGGAGGTAAGGAGCCTGGTGGTCCTGTACGTTAGGCACTGAACCTCAAGGCTGGTGGTTCAAACTAGCCTGCCATGTCAAAGGAGAACGATGAGGTTGTCTATTCACCTAAAGACACACAGTCTCAGAAAATGGTACTATGAGCTGAATTTGCCTCTGTGGAAGAAGATTTTTTTGTTTTGTTTTAGAGCAGGGGGATGGGGAGGTCTTTGAACCGGGTAAATAATGTAGATAGTTACATTCCCTCATTCCCTTTTTCTTTACACAATCTTGCTATGTAACAACTTAAATGCTACACCACTGAAAAGAAAAGACAAGCGCTTCCATCCTGGTGAAAAAGGGAAAGAAAGAATTTTCCAAGTCTTTGCTATATGCACACTGGTGAAGTCCAGTCAGCTGGGTAAATTTTAAGTCTTAAAAGTATCTGTACTTCTATGAACTACTCACACCACACCTGCTATCATCCGTCTGTCGGTAGCAGCCCTAGGTGTTTATGAGTTGACTGGGGGACTGTGTGGGAGAGAGGGGCTGGAAGTGGGACTGGAGGTGAAAGGACAGGAAGTATGGATACAGGCCAAGTCTACAGGTATCTTTATGATTACATTCTTGTGGTTTCTTTCAAAGTCAAAAGTATTCTCCCTGGGTGAGCTTATAAAAGGGGGTGGGGAGGAAGAAAGAAAAGAACTTGATAACTGGCACAAAGTATATTATTGAAAGCCAATTTTAATGTGAGCTACCTTACACTTGGGAACAGGGGAAGAGGGCGTGAAGATGAGGGTAAGGGAAGGGAAAAACGTCAGACATCACCTGAATAGCATGTTTATTAGAACGGCAGCCAGCAGGGCTTTGGGCACGCAGGAAAAAAAGCACTGGGTTATCCGGTAAGTGTTTCTGGCAGTAAACTATTGATTCTGTTAATCTTCTGGCCTATTTTAAGTATTATGCTTAGATACGCTAAAGACCTAAAAATTTAACTTTTGACTCTTATTGTTTTTTTATTCTGATGGTTGACATAAGCAAAAGTAGACATGCACTCCGTGTCTTTGATTAGAATGACATCATTTTTGGAAGACTTTTTTTGTCAAGTTCAGGGTAAAATATTGACTTATTTGAAAGTTTTTAACATGTTGACAAGGTACATATTTCCAGACAAGAAGCGGTATTAGCCCACCAGGAAAGATTGATTAATTTTTTAGGCTTTTTTAGGTGATAGATAGAAAGATAAGATTTGGTTCTAGTCTCAAAAACTTCCACTCTATGTAAGCAAATGAGACTATGGAAAGAGAGCATCTCTCTCTCTCTCTCTCTCTCTCTCTCTCTCTCTCTCTCTCTCTCTCTCGCATCTATCATCTGTTGATCTATCTATCAATCTATCTTTGCTGAATTTGCTCCAAAAGCATGTGTGGAGTCTTACAAGTTAAGTAGATTACAAATGAAGGAGGAGACAAAGGAGGAGGAGGAGGAGGAGGAGGAGGAGGAGGAGGAGGAGAAGAAGAAGAAGAAGAAGAAGAAGAAGAAGAAGAAGAAGAAGAAGAAGAAGAAGAAAACAAACAATAGCTATGACAGGGAATTCTAAAGAAGGCAAGTAGATTTGATAACTATTACCCAGATCCTGAGACAAGCTGATCATTACAATCTGGTCCTGAAATAGTTCTAACGCTCCAGGTAACTAAGGCAAAAGGGAACGCACATTGTGCACACAAGGTGGTACACGGATTCCACTGCTGAAGAAAGAAAGAAAATAAATTCCTTCTCAAAGTCACATTCCTGGGAAAACCCAAGAAGGAATTTACCATGTCTGTACATCCTGAGGAAAGAGGCTGGCTTTCTGCCTTGTTTACACCAAAGAGCACGGACAAGTGCGCAGCCAGGTGCTAAACTCTGCGGTTCCGATGAGAGGTGCCAGTGGAATTCAGAGATGGGGCTAGGGATAGTGTTGGTGGTTACTGTAGTCTGATGTGGTCAAGGAAGTTATTAACAAGGACAGGTGATGGGTCTTGCCTGCAAAGGTGCAAAGACTTCTATAGATGGTAAGGAAGGCAGTGGAGTGGGGAAAGCAAACACACACAGACCCGGATATGTAAACCAGCATGGCCCTGCCATCTAATCCACTGGGACACATGTGACCCATGAGAGAGAGAGTAGAACTGTGGTCCGCAGAGTCTTTAATGTCTGACTTTACAAGAAAAGATACCGAGGCTTGTCAAGGTGCCTTTTGGGAGATTCAAACCCTGAAACCTTTTGGTTGAAATATTTTAATTGCTCTCACTACTCAGAGACTCTATAATATTCCTTGCTGCAGGTAAAAAATAGCCTGTTGGACCAGCTCAGAGAGGCCCTGAAGACTTACCCTAAGAAAGGGGGATAAGGGAAAAGACCTTCCACTTCATGCTATGCAACATTGAGACAAGGCTGCGACAAATCCACAGACCCTTCACAGGAGTGAGAGAAGAACCTTACTGGAAAATCACGTTCAGACCAGGGAAGGGGAGCAGCTACATCTCAGAGGAGACACCTATAGTTCTGTTTGTTAGCGTGGTGGCTAATTGGGGAGGAACAACTTCACATCAAGAAGAGATGCTAAACAATAATTTTAGGAAAGCTAACAGGAGACTAATCCCTGTTTTATGGTCCTGGGTAGAGACTTCGAATATGCTTCTACCAAATCCTTGGAGAACCACACCATGGACTAAGCACTGTGATGACTTTAGATGCTGACCTTACAGGTAGCATGGCATTCCTGAGGGCCACCATCAGAAGGACTCAACGTGGAAATCTGACTGAACATACTGGTTCCTACCTCAAAACTACAGGTACCCTTGGACTTAGGACTGAAATACTCTGATGGGAGAGGAAGCAAAGGATGACCACCCCAAGACTGTGGAGATGGCAGTTGTTGTACCTTGGCTTAGTGGGTGTCCAAGGAAAGGGGAACCAGAACCACCATAAATTTAGTGTCTCAATGCTCCTCTTGCATTAATATGACAGGTATGAATCTGATAGGCCAGGACATGCCCTTGTAAAAAGAGGGACTCTTTCCTAGCATCAGTTCCCATGCTCAAGGTAAATAGAACTCAACCAATTAAGAAATCAATTTGTACAAAACAACAGCTCGTGAATTGTAACTCACAGTTGGACTCTACTCTCATAAACTCCTCAGATCAACAGTACCTTCACTTCTATGCCATTGGATAAATTGCTGATGCTATCCCTGCAATCCCTGGGGGAATAATTGACAATGTATGTCTTTTTGTTTCTTGTGTGAATGTGTGTGCATGTGTGTGTTTTCTTGTTCCTATTTTTTTTTTTGCCATAATACGACCACCAAAGCAAATCCAGCCCTAGTCTGAGAACAATTAGTCCTTATAATGTGGCCCTGTTCGATACTTGCCTTCATGAAGAGATCACTGAAGATAAGGGTGCTACAGCAAAGTGGGGTGAAAGCTGATAATGCCCTGCTGTCAATTGAAATAGTGTCTGGGGACTTAAAGACTTGTACTCAAACAAGCAGCCTTTTAAGGGAGGTACCGAGTTCCTGTGGAAGAAGCATACTAGCCTGTACGATCCAAAGATGATGTTGATGAAATCCAAATCTGATGAAGGAAAAAGTATCAGAGCTTAAATTATGAACCTTAATCATCTTAAAAAATAACTTTGGACCTTCTTTCTTTCACTCTTTACCAGGAGACAACAGTATTAAAAGTGGAATCATTTATTTATTTATTTTACCTTTTGCTTCCCCCCCTCCCTTTCTCTTTAAGTAGTTTTATTGGGTGCTCTTACAGCTCTTATGATATTTCATACATCAATTGTATCAAGCATATTTGTACATATGTTGCCATTATTTCCAAAACATTTTTACTTGAGCCCTTACTATAAGCTTTTGTGTGTGTGTGTGTGTTTTAACTTTAGTGATTCAGGTGATGGCATACAGAGCAGATCACCAGTTTTTGCAGTTAACAATATATACCCCCTTTGTTCTAACGTATACATTGCAATGTGGCACCCCTTAGCCTACTTCCTTCCTTGGTTTCCTGGTTTCTATTCATCCTTCTTTCTTAGCCCTTCGTCCTTGGGCAAATGCCGCTCTCTTGATCTCAAATGTTTGGTAATTCTAATATAGAGGTGAGTTCAGGTTCAAGCTTGAAGGGTGACTCGTTATAGCATGCATGACATTAAATCTCGCAGACAGAGGGCCAGACACGGAGGTTTGGGAGTCAGTCACGAAGCAGGCGGGCTCTGTGTCCAGTGCCTCTGACCCTTTGGGCTTCTCAGTCTCCCCAGGGCTGCACCCTGACTCTCTGACAAGGACTTTTGCCTGAACATCCTCCTTGGTCTACCTGTGCCTTCAGCATCCTACTTGGTTGAGACTTTTCTTACTCTGGTATCAGAGACCCTTCTCTGAAGAAGGTCACACTGGCTGCTCAATTGCAACAAAGATTTTAGCATGTTCATACCAATGGGAACTGGAGACTGCACTTGAACTGGAATGTGACATGGACACTAGCAGTGAGAACATTGGCTACTACTGAAATGGATGCAGAAAATCTAGCTGGGAATTCGTTATGTGCTCAAGGAAGAAGATAGGGGCAATTCACTGATTAACTTTGTCTCCTCTAAAACAAATACCATTCAAAACAACTACCATTCTTAACCATACCTTTCAAGAGAAGTGTGTGTATGTGAGGAAGAGAGCTGGAGAGGAGGAGAGAAATTAATATACCTTCACATGGAATATACTTATGTGCATTTGCCCGGGGAAGAACAGGGATGCACGTAATTGACTATCAAGAAGCCTGAATCCTGACTAGGACCACACAACAAGCAGACATCCTCCAAGTAGTCTGTGGGTTTTGGTAATTCTGAGTGCTCTGGGATAATGCACTGCAGTATAATGAGTTATGAGGCATTGAATTGCAGACTGGAAAGGCAGCTGTTCAAATCCACCCATGACTGTGAGGGAGAAAGACAAGGCGGTCTGCTCCCATAAAGATTCCCAGCCAGGGAAAAGGCAGGGGCAGCTCTCCTCTGGCCTATAGCAGAGGCAGTCTCCCTGGAGAGCAGTGGCTCCTGGATTCTGCGCTGGTGAAATCACATCTCATCTTCATCACACTGTGTCAGGGATTCCTGTTTCTTTCCCTCAATGATCTCGTGCCCTTCAAACTTCTGCTCTCTCCAGGAGAGTGTCTCTTGGAGGGACTGATGACGTCAGACAAGGGAGGGGAAAGCTGTCAATCCTAGGGTTTCTAGGAGGAGGCCTCCTAGTTTGCACCATTAATTTTGTCGTCCACAATTCAAGGTCTGCATGTGATACAACATCTGCAGCTCTCAAAGCTGCAGATCTGCCCTCTTGGTCCTGAGCACACACGCCCAGGGCACATCTCCCCTATGGTTCTGTTGTTTATGGCATGGACCCTGCGGAGGCGTGGGGGTGGAGGGGTGGGTGCGGCGGGGAGAGACAGAAGCTAGCGCTCTCTTCCTCTGAACACGGCATATTGTAGTCCACGGTGGTGGCAATGGTGGAACTTTTCATTATCAGCTGCCTAAGAGGGAGCTCGCCAAAGTTTGTGAAGAAACAAAACAAGGGAAAAGAGAATGGGATTTCCCCGTGAGCTACAGGATGGCCCAGTACTGGGCAGAGTTTGTCCTGATAAGCAGAGGGCAGCTAGGAGTTAGGTTCTGTTCAACGAGACTCAACAGCAGCAACAACAACTATGCCTCGTTGGAGACATCAGAGCCTCTTTTAAATTTTCATCGTAGCTTTAACGCATACCCATTTCTTGGAACTGCTGGGGCAAGTAGGGTGCAGAACCGAAAGCTGGGTAGAATTCATCGCTGTCGCGGTACAAATGGGTCACCCCCTTCCAGATGCAACAGCGCGGGAGCCAGGAAGTCCATTTCTGTTCCCTGCAGCCAGCCACTTGGGCTTCGAGTCGTTTCCCCCTGAACCCGAAGCCTTCGACACAAACTATTTCCCACGAATTTGTTACCTTCTGCTCGGTCAAAGGGCCAGATGAAGGGCAAGGGGAACCCCAGACACACAGGACTGGGCCCGAAAGCTGTCATCAGGGCTAGGTGAACTGTAAGCTCGAGCCCTTTCGCGGCAGAGCTTTCCTGATCAGCTGCCTTCGAGGCTAATTACCGCTCACCAGGTTCCTGAGCTTGGAAATTTCTCAAAGAATTTCTGAATACATTTCTACATGTCTCTTTCCTCAACAATAGGACCTATCAAACAGTGAGCAGAAGGCTCTGTTTAAAAGCACCGCGGAGAGACCACAGGGATGGAGTTGATTGCCAAAGTGACTAATTTACTTTTATACGTTATTAACGATGCCACAATAACCACAATCTATAGCTTAGTTTTGACAATTTTATCGCATGAGTTCCAATTGTTTAAAAAAAAAAGAGAAAAGAGTGGGGGGGGGGGGGCGAAGAAAGAATGAAAGGGAAAAGAGAAAAAAGTGAGGAAAAAAAGGGACTTGTATTTTGTTACATTTCCATTTGTTAACAAAACTCCCCATAAGCAAAACCAGAGGCCATTAGCAAACAGCCCAAACATGCCTGTCTCCAGAAGAATACAGCGTCCTTCATCATTTAGAGCACAGCCCTGCTGGATACCCACATCACGACAAATCCTGAGTGGGAACTACCTGACTGAGCTTGAGGTTTGCGTTCCTTAAAATTACCTACAAAATACCACCCTCTTCTCTCCTTGCGGCTGGATGCGGGCCAGGGCCCTGGCTCCAGAGGCAAAGGGCAAGACTGAAAATCAGGTCTGAACAGACAGCTACGCCCTCTCCCATGTGCGCTTGGCCTCGTGACAGAAAGTGAGGCCCAAAGCACATTCATCGGGGGCCTGGGTTTCTGGCCCAAACCCAAGACTCTTAGACGGCAAACAAGAATGAAATCCAAAATGTTATCGCCCTGTCTCAAGAAGTCAAATGGGCTTAAATGAGTGCATTGCCTATGATGAATTGTTCACATTTACAGTTTAATAGGGAATCCATAGAATGGTACAGTAACCTTGCTTTCTGATGCTGAGAAAGATTGTTAGCTGAGATTTTAAATTCCAGGATTATGATTTTTGATCTTGTGTGTGTGTGTGTGTGTGTGTGTGTGTGTGTGAGAGAGAGAGAGAGAGAGAGAGAGAGAGAGAGAGAGAGAGACACGAGAGAGTGGGGGCTGGAAGAGAGAGATTCTTTTTCCATTTTTTCATAGCAAATCAAGCACAAGGGAGGGGTGGAAGGCTGCAAGAACTGCAGTAGGGGGTCTGTTTGCCTAGAATGTGGGTAAGCCTACACATGTCCTTTCCTTCACCAAAAGCTCCACTTCTTAAGGTCTTGCTCTCCCCAGTGCCCACCAACCCAGCAACACCGCTCTCCCTCCTCTCCCGCCTCTCCCCCAATCTCTTCACGCTCTCGTTTCAGATGGGTGAAAGCCAGGAGAGACTGTCAAGTAATTTTTACCTCCTGCCGAGTTAGTGACAGGCTCAGTACAAATAGCTACACTGAGAAAGTACCTCTAGCCCACAGATCGCACCGCCAGCGCTCCAACAAGACAGTGCTGGGCTATGAACACAGCACCGGATCCCAGTGGGTCCAGTCAGCACGGAAATCGCAGGCCCCAGTCTTCTCAATGTGCTTCCCCCTCGCCCCCTAATCCCCACCCTCTGCCCCAGCCAGCGGTCTGCATTCACAATCTCAACTCTGGAGGCTCCCAAATGTCCACAAGCTCTTGGGCACATAGTTTTTTTACCCTCAGAGAATGTATGGTTTTCTCCCCTTTGTCCAAACTCGGGAATCCCTATCAAGGCCTGCCTAACTCCATAATCTCCTCCCAAATTTCTACAGGAGGGCAGACACGTCCACTTCCCTTGATGCCCCCGTGATGGTATTCTGACTGTATTTCAGTAGCTCCATCTTTGCTGCCTTCGTGTCTGGCACAGGCTGCCATGCTCTGAGCTCTCTCCCTTTTCCTGTGGAGCAGTGGTCTCGGAGGCCTATGCATTTAATTCCTGAGGGAGGTCGAGGTGTTCTCTAGGAGAAATAGTAGGTTTATGCTTTTCTTTAAGTAGGAGAAATCCTAAACTATGTTATAAGCATGGTCTAGATGATCTAGAGCAAGCGCTTCTCAATCTGAGGGTCGAGACCCTTCTGGGGGTCGAACAGCCCTTTTACAGGGGTTGGCCAAATTATCACAGTAGCAAAATTATAGTTATGATGTAGCAACGAACATAATTTTATGGTTGGGTGGTCACCACAACATGAGGAACTGTATTCAAGGGTCATGCATTAGGAAGGTTGAGAACTGCTGATCCAGAGGCTGAAACTCCTAAGGGGCTATGTTGGAGTTGAGGTCTGCTGGCACATTTTCACAAGAAGGCATGGCAGACTAAGGGGAAGTCGCTAAGGAACCATGGTCATGACCCATCTCTAGCTGGGTGGGGGCTGTAGTCTATGGTGGATAGAAGAGTGTGGAGGGATGGAGTCACAGCACAGGGCCATGGTGCTAGGTAGAATTTTCCAAAGAAACAGAACCAATGGAATACTAGGTACCGTCTAGGGCCAGAGTCCCACATCCCTTAGGGGCAACTGTGCTCTACTCATTGTGACCGTCTATTGACTGGATGAGGCCCACCCATATCGTAAGGGATAATCTGCTTTAACTAAAATCAACTGATTATAAATGTTAGTTCCATGCAAACTCTATCACAGCAACATCAAGGCTGGTATTTGACCAAACAGCTGGTGCCACAGCTGGCATGCCCTCACCAGTAGATGGCCAAACTGGAAAGAACTTGTACCACCAACATCTCTCCAACACTGCCCTGTAGGTGGAACTACAGTTTTAGCAAAACAGCCCGTGTCACCATTGGCCAGGGTGCTTGCTTCCAGTGATTCAGGTTGAATTTAATTTCTGAATTTTGGTGGTAAGGGACTGTAAAAGGGTTCAAGAGAGTGGCAAGGTATTGCCAATTCATACTATAAAAGCTTTAGTGGCTTCCCATTTCCCTAAGAACAGAGTTCAAAGTCCTTATGCGGACTTCATTGGGTCCTGATTACTTGGTCTTGTACATCTCCTACAGGTACTTTCTGCTTGCTCCTGCTTCATTGACATTGACACTTAACTCCCTTCATGTACGGTGCCCCTGGCCCACATGGTCATGTCTACCAAGCGTGCTCTCAAAGAGACCAAGCCATTCAAAGAGGCCCTCCCTGACTCGCGGTCCATTATCCGTGCTTCATTTTATTTGCAACATTATCTAAAGTTGCCTTCTGCATCTATTTACTTAAGGGGCTTTGGTGACACAGTCCTTTGGTTCTCTGCAGGAGCAAGGTGGCACAGTCTGCTTCCAAAGAGACTGACCGCCTTGGAAAGCCTAGCAGGGTGCTGTCAGTTAGCATCAGCTCTACAATAAAGGATTTGGATATTCTCCACAAGCTCAGCAGTTCGAAACCACCATGGGCTCTGAGGGAGAAAGACGAGGCTCCCTACTTTTGTAAAGATTTATAATCTTGGAAACCCGCAGGGATGGGTCTGTCCTGTAGGGTGGCCATGAGCCAGAGTCATGAGCTTGATGACAGTGGGTTTGTTTTTTGTAGTTGCCTTATTTGTTTGTTTAAGGAGACTTCGAAGCATTGCAGTACTTAAGCCCTTGGTTGTTAGACAAAGAATTATGGCAGCCTGCTCCTTTCAAGATGATAACTTCAGAAACCCCGTGGGGCAGCTCTGTCAGTTCTAGCCATTTGCTATGCATCTCAAGTTCAGTGGCAATAATGTAACCATTTTTCATTTTTTTGTGTTTTTGCTTTTCTCTTCTCAACTACAGTCAACATTCCGTTGAAGTTAGGAACATGTTTTGCCTTTGTCACTGTTCTTAAGTTCTCAACAACTATTTATATATTATATGCTTACGTGATTTTAAGTTACAATGAAAAGAACTCAAAGTAAAGTTGGAACTTGATAAGAATATTTTCCTTTAAGTAAGTTCCAGTCATCACTCAAATAGAGTAAAATAATGTTTATTATGAACCAGTGAGTAACAGGGGCCATGTATTTTTATTATCATCAAAACCTCTGGCAGGAGTTTAGAAACGCACGAAGTTTTCTTCTTACATGTTTGACAACTGATCAAGCAAAAGATCAGATCTCATCATTTAAATTAGACAGTATTATTCACTCCTACCTAATGGCAAAATCTTATTAAACTTGCCTGGTCCTTATACTATTCTCACATATTTTGCAATAATGTATAGGCAGTTATGTAAACATTCATGTGCACACTCAATTGGACAGAAGCAGGAAGCAAATATTCAGTGGAATAGACAAAAGTTGGTAAATGGAAGATAGAGTTGTCAGAAATATTAATTAAAAAGAAATATTAATAAAGAGTGGAGAGATGTCTCTTTGCAGGTCTATGACATAGAGTGTTTCAATCCCAAGTGCCTGAATGAATGAAATAACTTTGCAGTAAATGTGAGCTTCAGAATTTTATCATTTTCCTAACATAAATTAGGACTGTTTCTCCATCCCCAAACCAAATGTCCTGTCATTCTGACTCATACAGGACAGTGTAGGGCTGCCCCCAGCCTTTTCCCTGGTGGTTTCGAGCTGTTGACCTTCTGGGTAGCCTCCCTGTCACCCACCACGCCACCAGGGCTCCTCAGCAACCCAAAGACTAGGGACTTAGGTTAATTTATATCCAACAGGTCAATGATCGAAACAGACAATAATATATGTTAGGCTTTGACTAAAGACTCTTACTGAAAGTTGTGAGGAATATAAAGTAGGTGTGGAAGATGCTCACTGAACTCAAGAAGCTCACAGCTGAATGGGAAATAAAGAAACAAGCAAATAGGGTGGAAGACATTTGTATTTTTGTGCTCTCATGAATGAAAGAAAATTGTGTTTTCCTGAAATAGATGTAATCATATAATCTTATAATAATATCATTTCAATTTCCCAATCTGGATCATTTTTATTTCTATTCTGACTTTGTTCAACCAGATAGGATCTCCACCATAGCATAAGTAAGAGGGACTGTTCTGGTCTTGCTTCTGATCACAGAAGAGAATCATTCAAAGTTTTATTATTGATGACAATGATTGCTATCTAATTTCTGGAGGTCTCATGTATCAGTTTCAGAAGTTTCCTTCCATTACTAGCTTAATATTGATATCTACACTAATTGCAGTGTGGATGGGAATATCTTTTATTTAACCTACTCAAACAGTTTTGAAATGTAAGGTTATCATAGGTTCAATTTTCAGAAATATTACTCGTGTGTTTAAAATGAATGTGAAACGTGTATTGCAGAACTTGTTGGTTTTATACATGTCTATTATATGTGCTGTCAAGTGCCACGAAGCCCATTTTTATTCATAGTCACCCCATGTGACAAAGTCGTCCTATCAGGGTCTCTAAGCTGTAAGCTCTACCAGGGTAGATTGTCAGGTCTTTATCCTGTGACTCAATGGAGTGGGTTTGAACCACCAACTTTCCAGTTAGCAACTGAGCACTTGATCATTGTGCCACATAGTGTATATATGTATCTACATACACATATGTATATATTTATTTATTTTATATACTTAAAAGTTTTCTTCTTTATAATTTATTACTAATTGGGAATATATATATGTCACATCATTCCATAGTTCAATCATGCCAAACAGAATTGTACAATTGCTACCAGAGTCCGTTTTCAAACATTCTTTTTCTTCCTAGACTCCTTGACATTGTCTCTCTTTGATTACCCACATCCAGTCCCAATCCACTGTCTCCCCCCACCCTCTCCCCAGAAACCTGTATTCTACTTGGTGCCCTAGAGGTTCATCAATCCTGGATTTCACATACCAAAAAGCAGAAAAACATGTAACACAACTTCAAGAAGGTGACCCCAAGGGCATAACACTTAGAGCTGTTATACTTTAATCTCTGTAGATTTATAAATACAATATGCACTTAGAAGATATATTTACATATATATCTATATGTACACATACACATAAGCTATATATCTTATATGAGAGTAAGTAAAAAATTATTGCTACAAAATCAGAAGAACTCATTAAGTGGAACTATCAAAATGTGAGTCTTTTGTTTCTCAGAATTTCCTCCCTCCAGGTCTATAGACTTCTGAAGGTAGTGTTTCCATCCCTTTGACCCTTCCCAGGAGAAGTCAGCTCTTTTCCATTTACACTATGACAAAATGGTGGCTTCAATATCCTCAGGAGACCCCAGTAATGCTTTTTCAATGCTCTCTGAATTTTTGGAACAAAAAAGTCTGAGGGGCAAAGAGCAGAGTTGTTCAATGAGTGGGGAAAGATTTCCCAATTAAATCCTAATAGGACTGCAATTGTTATTCTTGGAGAATGCCCTTAGTGTAACTTTTCTGGCCTTTTTATGCCCAATCAGTTTCCAGTTTGACATATTTGTCTCATAATAAGCCCCCATGATGGCTATGTGTTCTTTGAAAAAAAGTCTATGAAGATTAACCTTTGGCAATCCCCCCATTCACTATAACCTTCTGAGCTGACCTTTCTGCCTTGAATTCATCTGAGGTTTTCCCCTACTGTCCTTAAAGCACACAGCCTATCTAATAATTTGTTTTATGTGAGGCAGCATTCCTGTAAACTTGTTTCAAAGCTATACCTCGGTTAAGAAATTTATATTAGCCAGGAATTCCAAATTGTTCCCCCCCCCCCCATGGTGCCATTTCTTGAAGACATCTTAGCAAAATGAAGACAAGGGTATTACTGAGAAGTTGCCTGTAGCAACACACTGGTAAGAAGATATGTTTAAATACATTTTCTTTGGAGTAAATCCATGCACCTATGAGCTGGAACCCAAATAGTCATTCCTTTTGAGTTACCTTTGTATATACACTATAGGTATATGTATATACAAACATGTATGTGTGTATATATATGTATATAGTCTTACTTGATATATTCAAGCAAATTAATCACCTTGCTGAAATAATCAACCATTACTGATATAGTTTTGTTTACTTGTGCGGTACTATTAGGGGAATATCATTTGGAAAGATTATACTTTGAGCTTGTGGGGCAAAAGGCAGGAGCCCTGATGGCCTGGGCTGAAGTGCCATCAGCAGTGTGAGCCCACCTGTTCCTCTTCAGGAGAAGGATGGGAGCACAGCCTCAGAAACCCAACAAAGCGGGTAGAATCTGTCC